>VZTL01041537.1:49752-74174 GCA_013400535.1 Scopus umbretta
GGAAATATTGCTACTGTCACTGAAATTCCCTGCAGATTTAAAAGGAAGATGAAAGTTGGTACTTTAAGAAAAACCCGAAGCCCTTGGGACAAGCACAGCAGAAAACAGAAAGATGCTCTGTGTTCTGTCTGATTGCTTGCAAAAATGAGTGCTGTTTCTCCTACGGAGAGAGAGAGGGACTGAGCTAGAAATACATATTCGCATAGTTCGCCCATTCTCGTGCCTTGTAAACTAGGACAATACCATTTTGCACTTCCCTGGGCATATTCTCAAACAGCAGCTCAGTGAAGGTGATAGAGGAATAAAAAGGGTGAGAGAGAAAGAAGAGAGGGGGGAAAAATCTGCCTCGTGGTATTTCAGATCTCCGGCATACACAGGTGCTTTTTAATCCCTCTGGCCTACATATTCCATAGCCCCTAGGAATAGAGGAGTCGTGATGTAATGCTCTTTTCCTCACACTCCCAGCTTAAATACAGATGGAAATTGTTGTCATGTGTTAGAAATGTCACCAATAATATAAAAGGCAGGCTTCTGCATTCTCCCTTTTGCACTGTCAGCTGCTGCTGCCAGCTTATTCTTCCCTCTCAAACCTATTGTCATGTGGCAGAAGCCCTGATGTAAGTAAGCCCTGTCCTCCCCCTGCTTATGATCCCTGCATTTTTTATTCCCCTCTGCTGCAGTGCTGAGGATCATTACATACCACGACTTAAAGACAAGACCTCACAAAGGAAGGATTAATCTTGTATTTGTGCTTGAATTTCGGAGGACACAGGCAAGTGAGAATGTTCTGTTGTATTCTCTTTTTTTTTTTTTTTTTTCTTTCCTAGATGCTAACCTACGAAATGAAAAGCAGCAACCGTGATAAGCTAGGTCTGCGTTTACTGAGTGAACCCAGTGGTTCCTCAGCTGCAGGTTGTGCGTGGAAGGAGAGAGCGGGTTGTAACGGGAGGCAGGGGAGGCTGTGGGGTTGGGGAGGGAGCTGCGGAGCGGGGCTGCGCAGCCTTAGCCCAGCCTGGGAGGACAGATGGCTAGTGCTACTTTTTAATTCATCAAGCAGGCTTTACGTGAGGCCCGTTGGCGAGCGGGTGCGCGGGGAAAAAGCGGGGTCAACGGGCACGAATAGGCTGAGATCAGGACCAGATGCCTGCCGAACAATGGGGCTTTTGAGCGAAATGCGGGAGGAAGCGTGGCGCTTGCTTTGTACTGCCTCCGCATTGCAGGTTGGAATGGGGCAGCTCCGATTTAATGAAGTGCATTCCTAAACGTGGTCGTCAGCCTGGGCTGGGAGACAAGGGGACATGTCAGAAGGGGGCTTGTGGGGCCGGCGTGGGGAGGGGGAGCGATCCACTGATGGATCGTCCCGAACAATGCGGTCTTAGTGTTGGATGGGAAAAACCATCCATACATCCCTGTGCATATTAATGCGATACAGCAGGTGTTGCTAAATGTCTGTCCCCGCATTGTTCTCCCCGCGGCTCAGCCGAGGAGCGGGCAGGAAGGAGACCTCGCGAGGGATGCGCTCATCTGGGGTAGAAATGTCGCTGCCCCCCAGACGGCCGCGCATGCCGAAAGTAAAGCAGGAGGCGAGAATCGGCGCGCGTTTCCGCGCCTGGGGTCGCGGCGTAGGGCAAGGTGCTGGGAGCTGAGCTGGGCAGTGGGCCCCTGGGCTGGCTCTGGCGAGCAAGCAGGGACAGGCTCAGAGGGGCTCGTCTCATCTTAAAGGCATAGCAGGGCCAGGAGGGTCCTTTTTTCCACGAAACATTCCCTAAACTAAGCAGGTGTGAAGGCTGGGAAGTGAATCTCCCGAGAGCAGGCTGGGTCAGCAGGGCAGAGGGCAAGGAGGGAGGAGGCAGAGACGGTCTCTCTGTTGAAATTCAGCAGTGAGAGAGTTAAAAAGGGTTTTTTGGGTTTGTTTTTTTTTTTTGCCTTCTCCAGAAATACATCCGTTGTGAATGACTTACAGAAGCTGTGTGTGAATTGCAATAAACAAGGTGTACAACGTGTATAAAACCAAACCAAATACCTTTCTGCATTTGTGCGTAGCCTGCTGCACTGGCTGGATGTACCCCTCCTTAAGATAGTTTTCTGTGTAGCAGAAGTAACAGCCCTAAATACAGCCGTGTTAGCCAGTGTAATTCTTGAAGGCTTGGGGGGGAGGAGTGTACCTAGACTGTCATTATTATATGTATTTCCTAATAAAAAGACACCCATTTAATTGCTGCCGTTGTGTTGTCTGCTCCCCTTGTGATTTGTGACATGCTATACTGTATTTGTCAGCAGAATGAAAGGGGTCTTTGTTCCTTATTCGTATTACGGCACACTGCATCTCTCCGTGAAAATGGAATATTTGCCTTCAGAGCTAACTTAGCTGGTGATCTGTGCCCGCTGTTACACTGGGAAGGGTGTCTGTTTATTCCCAGGAGTTTCAGAGGAATTTCTAGGCAAGGCTTGTATTATTTTATTTATTTATTTTTTACATATCAGTGCGTTAATAGTGATGAAGAGCGATCAGCTTCATTTGCTCACAGGACAGGTGAAGCACGGCCAGTGGCTGCAGCAGCCTCGCGTATTGCAGCTGCCTTTCCATGTATCCCTTGTCTGTGGATGAATGACCAAGTTGACCGTGAACTGGAATTTAGTCCTGTGCACCTTCGATCATTTACTGGTGTGTAAACTGCCAACAAGAGTTTAGAAAAATAAACCAAGAGTCTGTAATACGGGCAAGCTTGTGTGCCTATTGAAAGGGTGGCCAAGACGGCGGGTTAGTGAAGGCAGTCACTGAATGGCCAGCTGTGAGAGTGACTATTTGGGGATGCCAGTAGCACTGGCAGCATCAGTCTGTGTGCATGGAAATGGGAACGGTTCACAAGTGTAGCGGCTGGAATTAGTAGCCAAAAAGGATACAGATTTAAGGCAGTGTTTGCCCAGGTGATTAATAAGACTTATTCTAACACACATTGCATGAATGTATGGAGCTTGTTTTTGAATTGAACTACCAGGTTCAGCAGCTTGAGCTTTCCGTTGTTAATTATGCTTATTTTTTACTCTGCAGTGCACAAGGAGAAATGGGCCAAATGCAAAGTCTAGCTCAGTCCCAAGAGGCTATGGTCTGCTGCGAACGGCTTTTCTGTTAGAGGGTCTGGCTCAGTAAAGGGACAGATTGTGAACCTGTTGCTTGTTGATGTGTGGCTTCTTCTGCAACGTGGGAAATTGTATCGAGGAGCAACTTAGCTCTGTAGAGAGCAAGGATTCGCTCGTTGGTGTAGAAGAGCAGGGAGTGTTTTCGCCCTTGCCAGCTTGTTTCCACTCATCATTGCCTACTGCTAGCTCCTGTCAGATGGAAGCAATGATGGATCCATGTAGATCCAAGAATGATGCTTCTCTTCCTTCTGGGAAACTGCTACAGAGCTGGTGAGAAAAAGCACTGGCAGCTGCTCCAGGACCACTTCAGCTCCTTGCTGTTGAAGTGAGGAGCTGTTACAGAGCCAGGTTTTGCCATAACAGCAATAAGCCTTTTCCAGTTGAATTTCTTTCTTTTTTGTACACTCTTCTAATGCAGGTAATCCAACCTGCAATTTGAAGCTTAGAGTATCCCTTTTGCCATTATTGACAACCCCTAGCACAAGTAAGGCTGTCATAGCAGTCAAAGTGTTGCGGGAAGAAAAAAGCAACAATGAAAGCCATTAATTCAGCAGCAGAAGCTGATTAAGTGGTGCTGGGTTCTTGAGTTTGCATCTGACAGTAATAATACTTACCCCGCGTTTCAGTCATTGAAAAGTTCCTATGCTGCAGGAAAGGCTCTTGCCTGCACTTTGAAGCTTGTGTATAGCCGCCTTTCTGACAGCTTTCCATCCTTTCCAGTGCACTGATTCTTTAAATGGTTATGCAAGAAATGCTTCTGAAATTCATGCACATTTTGGTCGAGAGATGCTGGGTGCTGTGGTATTCAATAAAGTTTATTCAAAATGTGGTGCTGTTTTCAGTCAAATTCTGCTAAATCCTGTCCTGAAATCCTCTGAATATTTTGCTGTTGAATATTCTGGTAAGCATGCCGACTGGTTCACTGTGTTAATCCTATATGGTCTTCCTGTCTGCAGCTAATCCTGAGCTGTTGTTGCTGTTCTGCATACATGAGTAAGATTCTTTCCCCCCTCCCTGTGATGATATCCAGTAGAATTCCAGCTGACTACTAGAAGATAACAGATCAAATATCCTACTCTTCCTTTTTCTACTCCTTAAGCATGAAAGTTGAGTTTCTTCTACTTGAAAAACAAAACCTGGAGGAGTAGGAAAAAGATCCTTGATCTGTTGTGCTCTATCTGAAGGCATGCACTGGCTCCGACTCTCTGCAGGATGTCCTCAGGATTCTCAGCTGTAGACAAGCCTGGAAGAAAAGACATGTTTAAAGGAAGTTTCCAAATTCACGTAGATTTGACAGCATTTCTATCACAACTTCTCGCTGATTAGCAGTGAAGCTGATAGCGATGGCTATAGCTAATGTTGTTCCCCTAAAATAAAGTTAGTGGATTTCCTAGTTTTTTCCTTGCACAGTGAAATGCAGGGAGGAACAGTGATTTTATTATTAATAATTACTTATTTTTTAGCTTTTTTTTTTTTTTTTAACCTGGACCTACCTGTGGGAAATGTGCTTTGGCAAAATCTGTCCCTTTCTGGTGGAGAAATTTTTTCTTTTGGGACAGTTAGTACCACCTCAAAATTACTATTTGACCATGTTTCAGATTTAGTAGAAAAGCTTATGTAAGAAAAGGAGATAGTTTAACCTCGGGTTGATTCCCCCTAACCCCACTGATTTCACCCATGGGACAGACATTGTATCTCCTTGTAGTAAGATTGGCATACTTGCATAAAATGTGTTAATGTCAAGATACCCTATATTGACATGGTTGCGTGGAGTGTCTATATTTGGCATATGTGTGCAATATGAATGCTCACACCTGCATTTAACTGCTAACATCAAAATGTCATGAACTGGAGAGTCCATGGTAACTTAAGTAAAACCTTTTCTTAAGAATTACATAATATTTAGTTGATGTAAGATGTCATAATCACCCACATCTTTCCTTGGAAGAGATTGAATTATTTTTTTTTCTTTTAAATAGACTTTCAAAGGATTCATTAGGAAAATGAAATCCAAGAATAAAAATAGTTGACCCAACAGTTTGAGGCCAATAAGGCAAAATTCCCAACAAAATCATGTGTAAAGTCAGCCTTAAGTGAGTTATGCCTGAATGACTTCATTATATATTTTTCTGAAAATTTTCAGTAGCAAAATGTGGAAAAAAAGGCTAGATGAATAATGTAGTCCTGTCAGCAATTGGAATATGGCTGTGGATGTCACTTACTGTATTGAAAAGTAGCTTGTTGCTTTCCCTACACAAATAGAGGTAGTGTCCCACCTGGACTCAGCAGTGTTACAGCGTTCTTCATTTGCCTGAGGAAACTCTTGATTCGTTGTAGACTGGAAATTTTAATTTGGGTTTGGTTTTTTGTGTGTGTGTGTGTTTTGTTTTCATTAGGATACAACACTGCCTTTTGATCCATTTGAAGATAAGATGAGAATCAGGCACACACACAAAAAAAAAAGGCTCTGAAAGAGTGCTGTTACCGAAATAATGATATACTACGAAAAAAATAAAATTGCTCCACTCTTTTCCCCTGTTTGAACCTTTTCTGGGTACAGGTTTTACCAGAAGCCTTTAGTAGGGTTATTGCTAGCATTGAGAACACTCTGGTGTTGATTTTTTTCCATTAATTGAAATGAATGGGGAGCAGGCTGAATAATATTCATATAGAAGGTGCTATTGGAAACGCACACTTTGTCAGCACTGCGGTGGTGATTAATAGTGTATCGTTTCTTTGATGGTGCGCTCACAGTTCGGCACCAGAATGCAAACCCTTGATAAAGGTGGGGAAGCGGCTGGGGGAAAAAACCCCAAAAGTCTCCTCTTCTTCTCTTTCTTACATGGACCACAAAAAAAGCCTGAGGCTTGAGACATCTGCTGAGGCTTGGGCTGTCTGAGGAACCCAAGTCCTCTTCTTTAGCAGAGGCTGGGAATGGGCTATAGCAGTGCAAGCTACTTGCACAGTGCTACCGCGACGGCTGGTTAAAGGTGTGTTTTGAATGTAGTCTAGTTGACAAGTGCTAGTGTCCTGGTGTTGACAAGGCAATATTTCAACATGATAATCTGTCATCCTAATCTCTTAAGGGAGATCAAGGGTTTACCACATTCAGATGCATGAGCTAAAACTGTCCTTTGCCTTTTCTACACAAAGACTTTTTTTTTTTTTTCCTGGTGAAGATGAAGTCAACTCATTTTGAGTCCTAATCAGGAAGTGATTCAGAGTCTGTGCTCATTAAATCCTTCCCTTCACTCCTGGGACTGCCAGCGAGGATGTCGCACATTACCTGCTGATGAGATGATGTTTTTGTGAAGGAGATGAATGCCCCAGAAACTATTCTCATAGTGCCAAGCCACTGGGAAACTGGGAAGGGTCTAGAAAGCCACAGCGAGGCTGGAATTTGAGTACTTGAGCTAGTTTTATCATCACCCTGTTAAGCAGCTGCTTACCCATTAGAGAGACCTTATCTTTAGTTGTACGTGATTTGGGGGATGTGTAGAGGTTGAGCCCTGCTGTTCTCATTATTTGAAGTTTCAGATTTTCCGTGGGTTATTAGGGAACAACACAGAGCATTTAATTCCCCTTATCAGCTCCTTTAGTCGTCTTTTGATTGGATGGATCCTTTTCAATTTTTTTCCATTTTTCTCTTTCTCATATTTCATGTATTCTATTGTTTTATTAGTTCAGTGGCCTTTTTGGGTCATTGCAGTCTAAGTATTCTGACTTTTATAAAGGTCTTGGTGACTAAATATTAGTGACCTCTATTCATCTTCCTTGGGCTTCTCCAAGGCAGTACAGTCTGATTTTGAGCTGCACTGTGCTACCGTATCAGCAAGTTCATCGCGTGGTGAATCAAAACCCATTTCTTCTCCGCAGATGAAGGTGTCCGTTCAGTACGTTGCATTGCCGAGTGTCTGCTTCAGTGTTGGGGTAAAGAGGATCCCTGCAAAAGAGGTGGAGGGAAAGCTAGCCCGTGGAGCTTCACCAGCCCAACTGAAATAAAGAAATGTACTGTGACACAATTAAAAGTGTATTGCTGGATTCAGGAGAGTCCTAGGAAAGACTGACGAGCTAAGCACGATTGACTTGAATTTCCAAATTACATAAGAGGAAGTGGAAGAGTTAGCATTAACTTCATTAGGGAGCTTGATGTACCAGCAGAAGTCTTTTTGGCAGGTTCATATTTTGGGGCATTCCTTCTTGGGAACTATCTATGAGGCATTTACCTAGCTCGGACTCTGCCTCTTGGTGAGAGCTGAATGGACACGGGTCTGAAGAGAATTTGGGGTTCCACGGTTAGGAAACCTCAGAATTGATGCTGCCATAATTTGACCATTTTATGCATTATATTCTGCCATTATCTGGGCGAGTCCTGTCAAATAGACATGTAACATAAGAGCTTTCCTCGTGCTCAGACTCGCTTTCTCCTTCTGGTAACACTCGGCCTCATTTGTTATTCTCTGCTGCACACTGAAGTGAAGTGAGAAACGGGTTTTATAAGTGAAATAAGAGCGTCCAACATCAGGATGGAAGAATTCTTGAGAAATAGCTGCATGCACAGAGAGAAACAACAACTGTTCAAGCAACCTGGACTGTGGCCTTTGGTAACTCAGAAGTGCTTAATTTGGGAGACTGTATTTTAGCAGGCATTTTTTTCTGTGTAATATAGGCTTTTTAAAAGGCGGGGGGGAGACAGCAAAGGAACACCCTAAAATTTCAGAGTCCTGCCTTCCTCCCAAAACTGAGAACAACCTATTAACGAAGGACAGAGAACAACTATGGGAGATTTCATCCACAGTATTTAAGGTTTGGGAAACTTTGAAATGGGAGTCACTGAAAGCAGAAGCTTAGAGTGTGTAAAACGGGCTTTTTCAGGTGTTGCTGCTGGCTGCATCTGACGCACACAAAGCTTAAATTTTTGAGCAAGGGGAGGTTTTAATGCCACCCAAATGCTGCTTTTATATGTAGAACTCTTTGCATCTCTAGCTGCAAAATGGTACACTGTCACCATGGGGAGATCTTTAAATTGAAGGGCCTTTCTCTAATAAAAGGTCTGCTTCACTGCAAAGGGGATACTAGGGTTGTATCGTCTTGAAGGGCAAGCTGGTAAATGAGATGTTATTATCTCAGTGTGTTCCTTTAGTAAAATATTTAAAAGTGGCTCACTCCTGGTGAATTACCTGCTGACCTGATCCTCTAGCAGCCTTATTAAATAGTTGCCTGTTGTAACATTCTTTGTGAAGTTAAAGCGTGTCCCACTGCACTAAGCACCATTTCAGATATCCCCATTATAACAAAAAGTCTTTATATAGTAATAGTGCAAACCGATGGCTCTCTTGGGTGCTTTCATAATGAGGTTTTATGGTAACTGTTCTCTGATCCCGTTTCTCCTTTTACCAGTGTATCAGATTTACACAGTTTCTCTCCGTATTCATGGAGCTTAACAGATTTGCTCTTCTCACTCCTCGGGTGTTCCAAACAACAACACTTCTGATGCGGAATGAGTTGACCGAAACAAACGGTGGCATAGAATGAGGGTGGCTTTGCACAGCACAGTTGCTTGGGCTGGCATGGCTGAATGAGCTTCTGCCCATCAGCTGAGCTGCTCTGGCTTCCCACGTATGCACTCCTTGCCCTGAGCACATGCAAAATGAAACGAGTTTGTTCAAAATCTCAAACTTTTGCTATTTAGAAGCTCATACTCTGCTTGAGTACTGGGGTGCTCTGATGCTGTTGCACGGCCAGTGGTAACTTGATTTCTTTTGGTCGTCTGCCTATAACCCGAGAAGAGTTTTAAAAGCAAATAAACGTTTCTATTGGCCATATGGTGGTAGGCAGCTGCCCTTGCTGGTGCTGCTTGAGATTTGCAATACTGGTACAGCAACAGAAATAATCGGGATGTGGCCAGCACCTGAACAAACAATCGCACTTGTGCCTTGGGCTTTGAAACTATATTCCTTGGATATTCTTGAGTGGAGTGGAAGAAATCTTAAGCTCCTTTGATGTCTTTCCTGACCTCATATCCAATTACATTATTTTTTGATAGCTTTCCCTCGGGAGTTCCTTATTTTAAATGCATTTTACAAATACACATTCAAATGAGTCTGACACTATTAATTTTTGTAGCCTAGTTATTTTATATTGCTGACCATCCTCTTGGTACTTGAACCTCTTCCTACGGAGAATCTTAAGTGTACCTCAAGAACCTGTGGTCTGTCCTTCTCACTGAAATAGAAAGCATGACTGGGTTAAAACCTTCCGTTTTGTTTCCGTTAACTTATATGCCTTCTCCCTGTTTGACTATGTTTGGTTTCATTCTGATGCAGCTAGACAATAAGAATCAGAGGTGCTCAGAGACTGCCAGTTCTGGTTCTGTGATTTCTACCAGTCAGGTCTGCCAAATCCCATCTTTATGCCGTGAGACTTGTGGCAGTGAGAGTTGGCAGCGTGCAGTAGGAGCTGGTGGTCTGGACCACAGCTTTGCAATAGACCAACAGGTATTGGTGTAGGCTGATGGGTATCTCCTAGCTGTTTGGTCTCTGGGAGCTTCCTGTCTTTGCCACTGGCCACCTTCATCTCTACAGGCTGCAGGCTTAAGCTATCTCCAAAAAAAAAGGGGGATTGAGAAAATGATCCGTCCTAAGATACTGCAAGCTCTGTTAACAGGAGAGTGTTATGGCTGGGTGCAGTGATTGATCTTTTGCGTATCCTTCCACAGTTTATCTCAATCCTAAGAATTATTTTTGCCATCTGAAGAGCTGTTTTGTTAGGTGTCGGCTGTGTTTCAAGAAAAAGAGGGGGGGGGGGGGAAAGATACATTTCAAAATGTCACATGAAGCAACAGCAAGGAATAATCCTTTCTGGAAAAACACTGTAGGAGCTGGTGTGGCTGCTCCTTTGGTCTCTGCTGCTGTTTGACACAGCCTACAGACTGCCCAAACTCTGCAGCAGTAGGACTAAAACAGCTCTGCGATTCAAAGCTTCTCTAGCTTAAAGTTTTATTAAAAAAGGTTTGTTGGGCTCTGCTTGCAAGCCTACACGTAGTACACTACACTGACTGTGAGGTCCGATACCATCTCAGTAATTAAGTGCCGGCATCCTACAGCACAGTGGGCTTAATAGGCTGTCAGCAGCCTAAATGCCACCTGATATTAAATTTATCAGTCTAACTTTTTCAGCATTCTGCAGCTGATCCACGGTAACAATGACCATGGCAAGTTATGTATAGACGGTGCCTACTGCACAGGCACTGCTTGGCTGCTTTAATTGCTGATCTGTTATCTTCCTCAAACGACAGGAGGAGTGAAGGAGGAGAAAGGCAGCGCTATACTCAAGGGAGGTTTCTGCCCAGCTCCCATCAGTCCATTCTTTAGTAGACTTTTTGAGTTTCCAGTGCATCTGGTTGTGATGACCGGCAAGGCAGCTGTGTCCCCTGGGCAATGGGAAGGGGCGCAGGGTGGCAGGCCTGCCCACAGAACCCGGGTCTGACAGCGATGGAGATGCCCTGCGAGTGCCTGCAGCGGGTGCCCGGGGTGCTGGGACCCCGCTCGCGTGAGCAGGGCTGGCCTCTTCCCCCGCCTCCTGCACAGGGCACGTACAGCTGCTGCTGAACTGGTTGCAGCGACAGCTACCTGCTTTTTTGCTGGCTTTTTTTGCCAGAATGGCCCAGCTGCTGCAAGGAAGGGAGCAAGAGCCAACAGCAGGCCAACATCATCCTGGCTTGTATCAGGAACAGCATGGCCAGCAGGAGTAGGGCAGCGATCATGCCCCTGTACTCAGCACTGGTGAGGCCGCACCTCAAATACTGTGTTCAGTTTTGGGCCCCTCACTACAAGAAGCATGTTGAGGTGCTGGAGTGTGTCCAGAGAAGGACAACGAAGCTGGTGAAGGGTCTAGAGCACAAGTCCTATGAGGAGCGGCTGAGGCAACTGGGATTGTTCAGTCTGGAGAAGAGGAGGCCAAGGGGAGACCTTATCGCTCTCTGCAACTTCCTGACAGGAGGGTGTAGTGAGGAGGGTGTTGGTCTCTTCTCCCAAGTAACTAGTGGTAGGATGAGAAGAAATGTCCTCAAGTTGTGCCAGGGGAGGTTTAGATTGGATATTAGGAAAAATTTCTTTTCTGAAAAAGTGGTGAGGCATTGGAACAGGCTGCCCAGGGAGGTGATGGAGTCCCCATCCCCGGAGGTGTTCAAAAAACATGTAGATGTGGCACTTCAGGACATGGTTTAGTAGTCATGGTGGAGTTGGGTTGATGGTTGGACTAGATGATCTTAGAGGTCTTTTCCAACCTGAACAATTCTATGATTCTAAGAGTGAATGACCAGGAGTTGGGAGAGGGCCTGGGAATTAGATTTGCTTATGCTGCTGTGGAGCTTCACCCTTATTGACTGCTCCTTGGGGCAAAACCCTCCCTTATTCAGCATTATGTAGAAGACGTGGTATTGTAAGGTCCTAGTTGTATTAGAGTTCCTCATGCCCCCCTGAAATAAAAATAATGGTGAGAATTCATCCCTCTGTGCCTTATTTTCTCCCATTGTAAGTTGAGGCTAATGATAAGCTCCTTTTGTAAAACTCTTTGGGATCAGTGGATGAAAAGCACTATGTAATTCTTATAGAGCAGCTTTTATGGTGTTGCTTTTAGAAGGAAGGGAAAAAATATAGTCACTTGGCAAAATATTGTGTTGTAGATGGAGCTTTGGGAATCTGACTTTCATTGTTGAAGCTAAAATTAAAAAGGACAGTTCTGCTGTATATTCTCATACCAAAACCAGGGCTGTGTTGAAGCTGCGTAGAAGCTTTCTGTGCCACTGGAAATGTATAAAAAAGAAAAAAGAAGAGCAAACTAAAACAAAAGAAGGGCTGGTCAAAAATAAAATGAAGTAAAGCCAGTGATGGCTGCAAGTGCCACTTCTCTGCCTTTGGGACTCAGAGATGCTTAGGCAATGTCACATTGAGTTCTTAGCAGTGTGTATGCTTCTGGCCACATCATTTTCATGGCCATTAAGTTCAAATGCTTGTCCGTTAACTGAGATGAAAGAAGTGAAGAAGTCTGCAAATTCTGAAGCACCTGTGCTGCATGCAATTTGCCTGAGATCTTTACCTCAAAATACCATTTTTACCTACTTTGAACAAGGCAGAGGCTGATACGAATCCTTCATTGTTTTGTCTCAAGATTGTTTTCCCAGAAAATATCTTTCAAAATATTTATTTTTTTTTTGTAAATGCATGTATATAATTATAGATAAAGGCTAATTTGTGTCTCTGAATATTGTACTGTCAAATGGAAGCTGAGTGGTTTAATACCAAAATGGGACTTCACATTTAAATCATGCCTATGTGGGTTTTATGTTTTTACAATAGATTCAGTAGCTAATCATTACCTAAATTGGCTTTCCTAAATAACATGCTATATTAGATAGTCTAATGGTTTATTTGGAAAAGGGGAAGCAAAAATGATACTGCATTGGGTCAAGAATGTAATATTGAAGTTAAAAAGAAGATAAAAAACAATGCCATATTTTTCTGCCCCTGTGCACTCAGCCTTGCTGAGGACATGGATTTGCTGATCACAGGAATGCTGCAAAGTTTGATGAATTTGACTAATTCATTGAAAATCTGAAAAAAATTAATGAAAACTAACAAACATGTAATTTTTTTGTAGCAACATCCAAATTGCAAGGTGAGATTTCTTGCTCAAAACACCACAGGATGTTATCAGCTCAGACCTTAATTTCCAGTTAAAGCCTACCTGTGTGCAGATTTTTGGAGAATCAGAAGGATAAAGTCGTGACATTGTCAACACGATGGGATCATCCAAATCATGGAAAGAAAAAACTGTGGCAGTCAATTCTTTCAGTCTCAAAATCAATAAAAGCAAAGTATTTTAGGGGAAAAGGCTGTTTTCCCATGCTTTGGGCCAAGTTGTTCATGCTCACCATTTAGTTTTTTTTTCTTTGTGATATCAGATGTGGCTAGATCAAACAACAAACAACTCTGTCCATCACCCAGCTGGAAAAAAATAATGCACTGCAATATACAGTTCAGCTAGTGTTCATATGGTCAGCCCACATGATAATGATTTAAATGATCATAAAGCTGTTCTTTTTATAATACAGAACAAAAATTTTAAAAAAAAAGTTGCTTGGTAGGCTTACTAGTTGCCAAACTTTTCAGAATTCTTTTGCTATGAAACTGTTTAGTAGTTCCTGTGAAATTTGTGCTATTTATTTATAAGCCCAGATGAAAATGCTCAACTAAATATGACCCCAATCAGTTAAAGCATTTGCAAGTTACAGAACTGTGGCCAAAAGAAAAGTCCTTTTTCTGCCAAAAAAATACTTAATTTAAAAAAAATGTAATTTTACAGGTAGTTAATTTTTAATGCAGACAGGTGTCTTTTTGGTGTTTAAAACCTGTCTTTTATTGGGCAAGAGATATTGGAAAATGGAATAGCTACAAAGAGCTTGTGGAAACTTGTTTTGGAATGAATAAAACTGCAATTTTCGCACTCAGTATATTTTTTGTGTGCTTACAAACGGCTTTGTGTGGAGAACTGAGGGGAAAATGTTGCCTTTACAGCCATGATGCATTCCAGGTATGAGTTTTCCAACTATTAATTGTCTTAATTTCCTCCTGATATGTGTTTTTGGAGTTTGAGAGAACAGTTGCCTTGTGTGGGTGTGACAGAGACAGGGCACTTGTGTTTGACCTGGTCCCATTGATTTCAGGTGAGCATTGGTCCAAGGCTTTGTTGCTTTAGTGGGACTGTAGATTGATGCTTTTGGAGGGAGGAGGAGAAGGGTCTTCAGCTCTCGTGCTGCTCTGTAGTGGCCACTCACCAGTGTTATAGTTTGGTTCAGCCACTTGCTACCAAATTCCCCGAGTTGGTCTGGAAGATGAGCATCCTCTGACCTGGGGGATAATTAGTCAGTTCATTTATAATGCATGCTCATCAGCTGGGCTTTGATTTAGTTTCTTTGTTGTGTTACTGATTTGATGGGAAAGATTCCTTTAACATATGCATCTGGTTATTTGTATAAAGAACTGATGCTCTGATCCTGGTAGCTGACAGCACTGACCCCTCAGGACAGCACTCTTCATTCTAGAAATACCTTAGCCTTGTAAATAAGGAATTTGCATAACACTAAGTAGAGATTTAATAGAACAAAGAAAGACTTCTCTTACCTGTCTCTTGAACCAAATACGTATTTTGGCTTTGTTTTGTTGCTTTGCAACATACAGAATAGGTCCTGACAAATTTCTGAAGGGTTAAGTTGGATTCTTCTAGTCTTGGAAATGTCCAGGTGCTTTAAACATCATCTTAAAAGGTACTGTGTTGTTGAAGTTATAGCTGTGATGGAGGAATTACTGGGTGAAACATTCTTTGCTTGTCTTGAGAGATCAGACTAGATTATAATAGTGGTGTTTTGTTGTGGAAAAGATTCTTTCTTTGGGATTGTTCTAAACTGGAGTCGTAACAGCAAAAAATCCTTATGCATCACAAGAGAGGACTGTCTCCTAGTTTAACCTCCTCAGCTGGCATAAATCACTGCAGCCTTTTTTTATGTCAGGTCACAGGCTTGGATAAGCATATTTATTCATATCAAGTCGCTGAATGTTTTGAGGTTCATCTATGACTAACTGAAAGTCTTTAAAAATAGACCAAACATCAGAAAGCTCTTGAAATGTTTTGTGATATAATGTCTACTTCGAACAAATGGGACAGTCTCAATTGCCTCTTATAGTTGGTTCATTTTAATGGATTTTTATCCTCTTTTCTTTCCCTGATGAAAACAAATGCAGCTCACCTCTGGTATGAGGTCAGATGGGTGCTTGAGGATATTTGCTAATGCCCGTGGTTATAATAACAGGCATGGACCCACCTGATGTAAAAGGCCTCCTTTGCACTCATCCCTGCATATCCAGATGACCTGCTCATGTGGGGACAGTGCGGGGCAGTTTCTGGATGCTCTGACATATAGTGGGAATCTTACTCTCAACTATATAAAGAGTGAGATTTGGTATGTGAGTAACGGTTACATGTCGAAAAACATCTAACAAAGACTAAGTGAGGGGCCACAAGACCCTAGAACAGCTTTTTAGGTGAGGGCCCCATTTAATTAAGGATCTTTGCCAGGATTAAGCATGCTATTTGTTTACTGGGATGATGTTGTTTTGAGGATGCCTGTGCCTAGGCTTTTGGTCCTTGAGAATTTGGTGCCTATATCAGCAAGCCACTTAAAGAAGGCTTGCAGTAATGGATCTTGGATCTGAGCCTGTTGCTTCAGGGTTTTTCCGTAATAGACGTTGACACCAGTTCAAACTGTAGGTAGCTTATGTGGTTGGGATGCAAGATATAAGGGAGACATACTGAACAGTTTCAGATGAATATGAGGGACAGGCAGTCCAGAACCATTGGCACCTACAGAGGTCCCAAAAGGTGAGATGTTACTTTTTTTTTCCTTGTCATTGTATAGGGATGAAAGGGTTCCTCTTAAGTTGCAATTTGGTTGTGTTGTTCTTCATGAATTTAAACCATTTGGTGGGGCAGACAATTTGAAGTGGAAACTGAATACAAGAATGTCATTGAGCCCTACACTGGGCAAGTAGAGTATGGACCACACACAGAGGCTTGAAAACATTTAATTTTTAAAGCCTCATTATGTAAGGGGGCACAAAACAATGTAAAAGACTTGGGGCCACGCTCACAGTTGGCATAGATCAGTGTAGCACCATGGATTTCAGGGTAGCAACATCAATTTCTGCTAGTTGAGGCCCTGGCCTTTAATCTGTAATTAATCTAATAAATTGAACTGCTCTAATTACCACGGTGTCCATCAGAAATATGTTTGCCTGAAATGATAAAGCTGAGTTGGATCCTGGAGCCCACACAAGTCAGCAAACGCTGTGCAAATCTGAGTTAAACCATTTGTTTGCCCACTTAAGGAGAGGTTGTCCACGGTCATGCTATGTGTGGAAAGACAGCGGGGGAGTGAGAGGAACAACTGAAACATATGGCCAAAGTGAGCTGTCTCTTTATTCCAATGCATCAGGATAAGACAAGCTGTTGAACCGATGAGAAAGCTTCTTTATATATACACCATATTTCAACATTAAAACTGGAAGAAATTCAGTTCCACTGATCTCGCATATATGTTTGAATGAAGGTATAGCAGACACTTAGACTGAAAGCAGGGAAAAAGGTCCCCAAGCCCAAGCTCCCCAAATCTGTCATAGCTGCATCATTATGTAAAAGAAAGCAGCAGTTCTCCCACAAAAGTGTCCATAAACTGAAACCTTATCGATACTTCCCAGATGCTCACTGACTTTATGATACCGTTAAGTTTAATTGCACTGACAATAGTGGATTGTATTTGCATGGAACAAAGGCTTTTCAGAAATCAGGTTTGGGGAGCATACAAGCACAAGAGAGGGGCGACATAAATTGAGACGTGCTCATCACTGCATCTTAACTGTTAATTTTTCACCTTGTGTTTCTTGAAGAAAACCGTGAAAGTGGCATTTTCCCAGTATCTGTGACCTCCTGAGTGGTCAAATTTGAGAACTTTCTGTATTGCAGCTGCACTTGCTGCAATTTATGCCCTTGCGGTGACAGTTAATTTAGTTTTTAGTAAGGATCATTGGTTTATTATTTAACTTTAAGCCAAGAGTTATAATTTTAGAGCTCTATTCCTTAGGCTGATTCTCCTCCTCAGTCAATGGAAAGGGGAGTTTTACCATTAGTTTCAGGGTGAACCGAGAGGCCAACATCCACTGGGTCTGAAAATCCCAATTTGCGATGAATCCAGAGAGAAGCTTGGTGCCTGTCCTTGAAGTCTTTCACGAGCAAAGGCTTTCCATCACAAAACCTAGTATTTGCAGGTTTGTACTAGCTGTCCTACTGGAATAAATTCATCTTGTTGTCCATTCCCATCATTAATTCAATAAATCTGCTTTATAGAACGTTTTATAGACGTTTTATATATACGTTTTATATATACGTTTTATAGAACGTAGCCACCCACAAATGTCGACGTACCAGTAACATTTGATAGCAACAGATCATTTTTTAGAAATTCAGAAAAAAAGCACCACTATTCTTTTCCTCCCCTCCCCCCCCAAAAAAAAACCAAACCAAAACAAAACCTCAGACACCTACAGGGATTTCTTATCTCCAGACCAAGATACTGCCTCAGAGCTAGGGATGAAAAATACTTAGATTGTTGTCATCTTTTTTTGTTACATGTATAAATAACGATACCAGTATGACAACCGGTGGCTGTAGTATGGCTCGCTGTGAGTAACACCAAGCGGCTGTGCCCTGGCTTTGCCTTTGCAGTACCTTCTGAAATGTCCGCAATGAAGAATTCAAAAGCCAGAAAGATCATGTTGTCATTGTAGCACGGTCAACGTCCCAGGTCAGAGACAGCAATCCTGTTCTCAGTGCAAGGGAACAGCAATAAGCGACTGGCTTCCTAAGACAGTCAGGAATTTAAGAGCATAACTTCCAGTCCCCCAAAGCTGCAGATGTTTTGCATGATGTAGGAATAGTTTTTTTCCCCTGAATTTTTGTTTGGTTTAAGGTGGTGCTTTTGTGTCTGAAAAGTGTTGCTAAACATGGCCTCACGTGACAATATCAAAGGAATTGCCCTTCACGTAATATAAAATATAAGTGAATCTTTTGTGAAAAAGCTATATGACTATTTTTAAACTGAAAAACAGGATTGTGACAATTTTTACGTGGGAATAATCAAAAGGATGAATTCTCTTACTTATTTGCGCATGTAAGTGTTGGCAACAAGACCAAAATCATAGTGCATATTTTGGCTGCTTCTGTCAGTTTGATGGCTGTTGTGCTTTTAATAAACGAGCATGGTCCTGCATTCTCATTAAATGGGCATATTTATGTTCTAGCACTCAGTTGGGAAAGAGGGATTGCAACTGTTATTTTATAATGGAGAAATTTGTTTGGCATCGGTGCATATGCAAAACAGAGTTCTGCTTTTGGAAAGTATTGACTAGGTGATCAGCTATGGCGATGAATTTGAATAATTACAAAGAATGAATAATGCAAACAAATGAACAATCTAATTAAAGGACAGAGACAATTTTACATAGTCTATATTGGGATTACTATCCTGTCTCGCCTAAAAGAATGCATTTTATTTTTCTTTTATGTTCCCCTAATGGTCCAGTTGTGGTTACTTTCTGACTTACCTGGTACTAATATTCTGCAAAGTACTTTGGGAGTTGTAGTTCACTGAGTACATTTTTACCTCCCGCCAGATGTCAAATCTTTTGGTTCATGTGCTGGCTGGCAGAGCCATGCTATTTCATCTAGCTTTGTTGGAGTGTATGCATTGCTTTTTGATTGGCTTTCAGTTGCAAATCATGCCTTGAAGTGCATTTTATTTTGTGTTTGTTGTACTGCATAAGACTATGATGAGCAATTTTTCTAATGACAATAATTTCACAAATTCAGCAGCCAGGGAAACATGTAGATCACTGTGGTTATGCACCCACAAAATCTTTTGTTTAGAGTTACGCCGTTCGTGTTTGCAAAAGAGTGGAGCAACTTTGTTCAATACTTTCTCTTTATGGATCTATAGGAGAGAATAAAATATGTAGGCCAATATGTGGGTTGTATACAGCCAGGGGTGCTTCACAGAGGATTAGTGAAAACAATGGTTTGGGGCTTTCTTCCATGTTGCTCTTTGAGGGCTTTCAGCCGAGGCAGCTTTTTGTACACATCATATATGCGATACTTATGCTATATAACTTAAGTATTTTTGGAAGTTGATGGAATGCTAGCATTGGCCAACAGCTCTCAACAATCCTAGGGCCATCACCTGCCAAATCCTGCCTGAAACTGTGTTCCTGCGTCAAGTACTCTGCTGAGTGTTTTAATTTTTTTTTCATCTTGCCTCTCTGAAGTGATAGTTCCTTCAAGAAATGTAGACCTGTATCAGTCCTGATTCAGCCTGAGTGTGTGTATGTACAAATACAATATAGGTATTTATTTTTCCATTGTTTTGAAAGATTCTTGAAAGTGTTTCTAGGAAGTGCATAGCACTCTGCTTTTCTTTCTCTGGGTGAAGTATTCCGTTCTCTGGGTGAAGTATTCCCTTTTATTACTGTAAGAAAATCTTTAGCTCTTCTCCATTACTGTGTCATTTAGTCATTATAGGCAGATGAGTTTATCTTCTACAGAGTGCCTTAAAGATGTTAAAGTGATAGCATTACAATTTAAAACTCTTCTGACACTGTCTATTCCACTAGAGTACTAAATCTTGTCTTCATATGCGAATGAAAATCAAAGAAAGCTTTCACTTGCTTGACGATTGTTGCAAAATATACGGAAATGCTCACACTTTTACATAGTCATGACTGTGTCATCTCAGTGAAGTTCAAAGAGCAAACCCTTTTATGCACACAGACAACATTTACTTTTGAGAGCCATCGCTATTTCCTAAACTTTTTTGGCAAAAAATTAACAAAGGATTTTGTAGTTACCATGCCATTTGCCATAGTGTCACTTAAATGTTCTTGCTCGTTCATATTCTGAAAAAAAAAGAAAACTACATTGTTGAAAAAGCCAAAACCTCCTAACTAATGGACCAGAAACAAACTGAGAAGCATGGAAGGTTTTTTTTTCTCCCTTCTGTGCATGATAGTGTAGCTTTAATGGTACTATTTAGGAGGGAGGTAAGAAGTGGCATACCCATAGTTTCATCTCCCAGTGCCAAAACTGTAATGAAAGCTGTACAGCAGGTGAAGTTTCACAAAAGCAAGATCTCTTCTAGAGCATCACAGACTTGAAAGCAGAGCAAAATTTCATGGTTGAAATGCCATCATCAGGGTTGAAAGTGTCCTCTGTTCTTTTCTTCCAGGTAGACCAAAAGCTAATAATTCTGTGTGCTGGTTAATTCTCTAATATGTGGCGATGGAGAGGGAATAATAGTTCTTTTCTTTTTTTTTTTTTTTTTTTTTTTTTTCCCCTTTATTTTCTGAAATCTGAGTTTCCATAGGGTTTTGTGTATGTGCACATGCAATCAATACTGCGAACAGCCTAGCCCAAGACCTACAGCTCTGTAATAACACAGGAACAACTGCCAAGTACGACTTGCCTTTTTAATTATCACTTCAATCATGGGTACTCAGCATTTGTAATGGCAATCAATACAATAATCAAGGCATAACTAGGAATCATTGAGTAGAGCAAAATCTATCACATTTACTTAGCCTTTGTGACCCTTGGGAAAAAAATCTGGGTTTTACTGAATTATTGTATCCATGATAATTAAGGTAAAACTGGATAAGAAGGGACGACTTCTGATGCCAGATGCAATCTTCTCTCACCCTGTCTCCCAGGACAGAGGACGCCTAACCAGCAGTGAATGTCATGGCTATTTCATGGGCTACATTTAAAATGAAGGGACCTGATGGCGTTTCCTCCCTCCATGTGCTGTTCCATGGGACTGAGTAGGATCTTCTTGGCCAGGGGGATGTTGAGCCCAGTCAGATTCAGAGGCAAGCTGGCAGTTTTCAAACTCAAGGTCCCCTACCTTCTGCATCTGCTTATCATCCTTGCAAGACCGAGCTCCTGCTCTTGCTTTGTCTGACACATATTAGTCACATGCATCCCACTCCCCCAGCTCTGGGACCTGCCTGTGCTGGCGACCTACCTGCAGCTTTGAATAGGACTAGTGCAAGCTGGCCATCTTCTCTGCATGGAGTTTGCTAAAGCTGTAGCTCAGTCCCACAGGTTGGTTCTTCTGCTCCTCCCATCCCACGGGTGTAAAATCCTGACCAGACCATAGTTTGCAATGTGGCGTAGGGACCACTGACCTCTCAGGCCCTTCTGGTTGCAGATTCTGGGCTACAGGTTCCAAAAAATGAAACGATCTCTTTGGGAATTAATACAAGAGTCCTAATGAACGTTTATCTGTATATTCTTTCTCATTTTTCCATTGCCTGAGTCTGTTAGCCGTATGGTAGCATTTGACTTGCTGTGTATTTGTTGTTACTGGTGTGGGACAACTGACAGGTGATTTGTATTTTAGACTTCAGGAAGGATGTTGTCTTCCTTGAAAACCGTTGCCATATCTCTCCATAGAGACAAAAATAAAATGAAGGGGTCAATTCCTACGGCAGTGATTTTGTAGTAGCTTTGTTGGATAAAACTGATTACTTACATGGCCAGTGAACTTGCATTGCTTGTTTGATTTGAGTTGCATTGTATGAACTGAAACAAAAACCACATCCAGACTGCTTTGGAGTGGAAGAATTCTGCTATCAGTTCAATCTGTTTTCCTTGTTGTTGTTTCCACGTAATGAAAAGATAAATATGCAAACATATTTACTTCATTAATTTTAAACAGTGCCAGGAAAAAGGCTCTGTCTAGGGATGGTGGAAAAATATTGTGAAAATTAGCTCTACATATTTTGCTTTCAGTCAACTCTGTTAATTAGGATCAAAGTACTGCAATTTTTAAAAGTTCTCACTGCCTCTTCCCACACATTTCCATATTTCAAAAAGTGCAGTTAACTAAGTCTGAGACTGTCAGTTAAGCCCATGGGAATGAGGGTTCACGTACCGATAGCTGAGTACCAACACCCCCGAGGCCTCAGGTAATGGTAGGATTAGCTGTGGAGTGAGGGCAGGTTGGACTGCCTGTCCCTTGGGGTGGCCATGGGGATGGGAATGGGGCAACCCTTTTCCCACCCATCCTCCTTGCAGGTTCTCTTCTGAGGGTTGGTTGCGTGTGGTTTCATTTTTGCTCTGATAAAACAAGCACTGTGAGATAGTTGCTTTTACAGGTGTGAAAACTATCTTTTTTTGCCTTGTAATTAGCAGTGGGATACTTGGAGAAAGACGGAAAAAAAAGACCAATGAACTGGGTTGGTGTTTTCCACCAGTAGATTGCGGTTTTCCAAGTGAACTCAATACCAAATGAAGTCCATAAGATGGTTGTTGTCTGAAAAGGAAACTGAGGCACAGAAAGGTGATGCACAATCCCCCAAACCCCCAGCAGCCTGGGGACAGAGCTGCCGCACCAGAGTCATCAGACACAGAGTTGCTCACATTGTGTTTCATCTGGCTTTCCTCTCAAGCATGAAGACATTTCAATTTTAAGCAGGCCCATACTTACAGAAGGATGTTGAGTCAGCTTAAAAATCATGCTGAGATAAATAATTTACCTTTATTTGCACTGATAACACTTAAAATTCTAAATACTATTTTTCCTGTGTTTGGGGGGGATTTATGACTGTAATTTACGTTGCTATGTTGCTTTTTCTCAGTTCAGTTGCAAGGCTTACTAGTTTCATGCTTTGATATATATTTTACTTCCCAGTTATCGTGCCGTAGAAGACCACAGCATTTGGATTTAAAACATTGTATGAACTTCTCTGGGTTCATTGCTGGATCTCTGGTGTTCAGCCTTTTAGTGAAGGCTTGTTAGAGTTTTGTTATTAAATGTAAATGCTATGTAACTGTTTATAAATGTGACACACAATTCTATACAACGGGCATAGATCTGGCCTAATGTAATCACATTGGAACAGTGGCAGGAGGTTTATTTTGCGCCCGTTGCGGAAGTGTGAGCTCTTTTCCCTCTGCTGAGAAGCCTTTGGCACTCCGCTGGTCTGTTCGCAGTGAGACAAACTTTGCCTTGTAATTCCCGACGGTCGGGTGAGTTACTGCGTGCATCAAATACACATTTCCCCGATTCGAATGACTGACAGCAGCGTATCAGAATGGGTCATGGGCGAAGGATCGTTACTACTTAACTGTAGGTACCTTGGAGCAGGAATCTGTCTCATTATTCTTTGTTAGTACAGAATCTTCCAGAAAGTGGACCTTGCCTGTAGTTTGGCTATAAAACAAATCCTACTGCAGGCTCTTACCGCTCTGTACTCGCTTCCTCGACTGTTATACGTAACTGGCTGCAGAGCTATAACTGCACCAGAAGAGAGACAAAGGCACAGACAGGCTTTCGTTTTGCAAATGAGAGGATGGAAAGAGTCCGGCTTTGGTGCCAGAAATCGTCCTCTTTTGCATCTCTTGAAACTTCACATTTATTTGAACGGATCATGGGTTCTACTTTACAAGTGGTCGACAGTATTGTCCCCTGCCTTTCCTGGGACGCTTGCTGGTGATCTAATCTGGCCGGACACGCGTAGCAGCTCCCAGCCTTCTCATCTCTTGTTCTCGCTTCTAATGACCGTCTTGGGCACAGCTGCTGATAGAAAGTACTGTGGTTTGTTGGGGTTTTTTGGAGGGGCCGGGGAGCATTTAATGCCTGATAGGAATATGATTTTCTTGAAAAGTGCACAGCTATTTAGGTAACTTTCAAATAAAATTCAAAACCAATCCATTTCTGTCTTTGGGTATGGTTTAATGGGAGGCCTGTAATGGGCTGTTCTGTGGCGTTAATCGTTGCAGTTTTCTGCAGCGAAGCTGGGCTGCATTTGTATTCAGGCAGAGAGTTTCTAGGTGCAGGGGGAGATTTGAGGCTGATTCAACCCGCATTATAAGCAGCGGGCCATGCATGCATGCCTGCCCTCCACATCTCGCTTGTGCATTCTCCTCGGCTCCTGGGGTCACCAGCCTGGAGAGCACGACCGAGGCTTCCTGGCAGACATGCGGTCCTGGCTGACAGCACACTGAGCCTTCAGGAACCATGGGTCCAAATCTCAGCGCTGCCCTTGCTTGGCTGCTTGGTTTTAGGAAAATAGCCTCCTTTCCTCTGTGTCCCTTTGTGTTTGTGCTTTGTTAATAAGTAGGAATGCTGTTTGGTTCTCTTATAAAGTGTATTGAATTCCAAAGAGTCAATGCTCTATTGAAGCGCTCGCTATTACATGTTATTTCACCAAAGTGTAAACAAAAAGAATGAGCTATTTAGTGCTTCATATTTGGTAGCAGAATTGAGGAAAATTACCTTTAGGTTGAAAGAATAAATGTGTATGGCATGTTCCTAACTAATAAAAATTAGAGACGTGATTTCTAATCCTCGGTCTGATCTCTCCTGTGTTTCAATTAATAAGAATAGCTTCCTTCACAGAATATTATTTTGAGACAGAATTAAAAGGACTGGTTGCAGGTGGGTCATCGGTCAGTCTGCAGTAACATGAGGTCAGCCTGTGGCTTTGGAGCTGTTTGCAGCTCCCAAGCAGTTCAAGCGTGCAGAATTGCAGTGTATGATGGCCATTTGGGTTGGGTGGGCAGGGATGCCAGGAATAATCCAAATCCCCAGCAAGGAGAGGGGAGTTAGCGGGGGG
>VZTL01041538.1:0-23902 GCA_013400535.1 Scopus umbretta
GAAGAAGAGAAGGCTCAGGGGGAGGTTGTTATGGTTGTTGACGGCTTATTTAAAAAAGGGTGTAGAGAGATAGATCCAGATTTTCAGAATTATACAGTAGAAGAATGCAAGACAACAGAAACATGTTTGGAATATGGAAAACTTGTATCTTTTTTTTTTTTTTTTTTTTTCTTTTTCCCCACCATAGGAGTTATCAAACACTAGAACAAGTTTTCCAGAGAGGCTGCAGAATCTCCATCTTTGGAGATATTCAAGACTCAGATGGACAAGACCATAAGCAACCTGCTTTAACTGTGACGTAGCTCTGCTCTGAGCAGGGAATTTGTCTAGACGACCCCTAAAAAGTCCTCAAACCTCAATTTTTTAATGATTCTATCATACTTGCATAACTGAAGTTATGATTTTGAACTAGTAGTTCATTACAAATCTTTGGATTAGTACTTCATGGTTGGCCATGGCAAATTTCTTGACCATGTAAGTACCACTGTATATGCAAGAATAGCAAATATTGCCATATTGGCTTCCTTTGTAGCACTGGCTTCTCTGAAAGGCTCTGAATAGCTGGGAAGAATTCACACTAAGGTATATGAGAATTTAAACCTCTCCATGGGAGAAATATGAGTAGCCAGTAAACAGAATGACCAATATTTTAAAATGTTGTTAATTATTGGAGGGGGGGGGAAAGAAAGTTCCAGGACTTTCCCTTTGATCATGTACAGAGTGTAATCTAACAACGGAATAAAATGCAGTAATAGGTGTACACTGATTGCATAAAACAAGGGATCAATAAGGATAGACCATTTGGAAAAATGTTAGCTCAAAAAGGGAATAGTTCAGTAATCCTGTCCATCAGGATGTGATTGTCAACAACAGAAATGGATGCTAGACAAAAGGGATTCAACTGACACATGTCTATACATTTCTCCTTACAAATTAAGCACAAAGCCAAAATACCATGCAACAGACTTGCTTCACTCTGGGCATGCAGCCACATTAGTTCTAATTCCGAATCTACCATCAGCAACTCTTGGTTACTTTAGGCTAAGCATTTGTACTGCTCTAGATACTTTAAATTATGAATGCATTTGCTAAGAGATGTCAAAGGGAAATTAAATAAAACTGTCCTTGGCAGTTGTTAGAAACAATAGGCTATTGTTTCTGTTTTGGCATGACGTATTTTGGTTAATCTTTTTTCATCTTATGCTGTTGTTTCAATAATTAAAAAATAAAGAATTGGTAGACTTAAATGTATTTAAAAAAGAGAACCCCTCCATAAATTTGGGTCAACAGGAAAGCAAACCCAAATGAAACATTTGTGAGGAACGACTTTTATCAGTAAGTTAGGGATGAAGCACTTTCTATTCTCCCTCTTTTGCTTAACTGTGAAGGATTAGCAGAAAGAAAGAGTACATAGAAAGGTACTTAAGAGTTGGGTTTTTTTCTCCAGAAAGTGTGACCATGTGGCCTTGTCCTGCTCTTGCACAGACATACAAAAAAGGGACAGAAATTCTGGAGATAACTAGAATATGCCCTGTAGCCTTTAACCTTTAAAAACTTAATTGGTTTTCTCATTAATTTAAAAATCCTTCTGTTTTTTTTTCCTTTTTTCAGGGATTTAAGAGCCCACCTACACCAAATGTATTTTTAATGGAATTGAATCATATTTTTAACCTGAGAGATTATCAGCTCCCTGCCCTATGACTTTATTCCTCTGCATCAAAATTGTGTAGAACTTTTTAGCTACATAGAAAACTCTGATCTACTCATTCCTGTAGTCTTATTTACTTTTTACCTTTACTTAAAAACTTTCCTGAATTTTTTAATTTTTCAGTTGTTTCTACCCACTTGATTTCAAATTTAACAGATTAAATAAAGCATTCCAGTTTAAGGTTTTTATCAATGAAACCTAACAAAACCTTCTACTTCATGTATTATTTTCATAAAGCAATAGTAAGAAAATTAATCTGATTGCATTAGAATTTACAGATTTCCAGGATGAGCTAGGATTAATTGTCAAGACAATAGTTTTCTTTTTTAAGTTTTTAAGTGTTTTGAAATGTTTGGTTTCACTAAATCAAAGTGTTCAGACTCTTTTGTCTGTACAAAACAAATTTAAGAATAAACACGTAATTCCACCATAAAAAATTAGACTCTTTTCTTCTGAAGCTGAAGTAAATATACAAAACAACTTCCATTTTCCATTTTTCTCTAGATAAACTTTCAACTCAGTACATACAATTTTGCCCCTGAAATTTACAAAAAATTATCTAATCTGAAAATACTTATGTAGTTCTTAAGTATATGAAGAAACTTCCATGTGTTGATAAATATTTTCTAGCTTAAATAATTTTTCAAAATTTTACCACATGTACCTGAGTTGTATTTATGAAGATTTTATAAGCAAGATTTAAAATTATATTAGTGTACATATCAGAGCTTTCTGACAACTTTGTAATTTTGTTAGTTATTATATTCTAACAAGCAATTAATGTAACTAAAAAATGTTGGTTAAATTAAGTATAGCCTATTGACAATTTTCAAAAAATGTTTAGAATTCTTTCATTAATGTCATGTATTTTTTTGGAAACTGAAAATTTAATTATTCATGATAGTGGGGGAAAAAGGCTTTGAATGTAGTCTTGTATAATAATTTCTTATGTTTAAGAAGTATCCAATTGACATAACATTTATTTAAAAGTAACAGAAAATCAATCTAGAGAGAGTATCTCACCTCCTTGATTCAACATTTCTATACAATACAATACATCTATGATGTATTGCACAATAACTTCATACCAAAGGTTTAGTTATCTGGTCAACTTGGTCTAAAACTTCTTAGCACTGTTAACATTTGACCCTAGATATTAAGCTATGATATGGAAAGACTTATACAGGGAGGTATGATAGAAAATAAGTCCCTTCCTGATATTACAGCTTTGCTTGCATAAAGCTTCCCTCACCACCTTGAAGCAATATTTGAAAACTATCTTTAAACTGTTTTTCTTTTAAGTAACAGTTTTGTTTCTGGTTTTTGTCAGGAGTCAGATTAAGGTGTTCATTTAAAAACCATGAGGTTGTTTGTACCATAAAGCCTAAGATATGATAAAATTATAGAATCACAGAAACACTACATAGGTTGGAAAGTGTTCTCAAAGGGGACCACCCCCCGTGCTTAGAGCATGACTAGGTGGAGCAGGATGCTCGAACCGTGTTTGGTCAGGTACTATATATTTCCATGGATGGTGAAAGTTGTTCTCAGTGACTCCTTTAGAAAGTAGCCATTGATCAAAATCAGTTCAAAATTAATTAAAAAAAAATAATTGAATTTGGTTGCATCATTTTCTAACCACTATTTTTTTTATATATCTCTCTTTCACTAGGAAAAAATGTTACACAATTCTCAATATTTTCTCTCCTTCAAGGGAAAAAAAAATACCTTCCATCAGAGATTTTACTTTTCTTATGACCTACTAAGAAGCTAAGAGCTGGAAAACATCACTTTAAGATGTTTCATCTATTGCACAAATCATTTTACCATTCTCAGTTCCCCTGTTTTTCAACATACATTTTTAAACATAAAAATAAGAAAATTACATTCAGAATTTGAAATCTAACAGTGTCTACACCACAGTACAAAGGTAAAATCCCTGCACTGATTCTGCTTACTTGTTTCCTATCTTGTATTCAAGGGTAGCATTAGCCAGAGCTGTCTTAAGACTTCTCAAATTGTTTTGGTTGTTTGGTTTTTTTTTTTTCATCCTAACAATTTTTTTCTGAGGTTTCTGTAAGTCTGAGGAAAGATTTAGAAATCATAGATAGGAAAGAGAGTCTGCCTCCCTTTGTCTAGCTTGTTTACCTTTAGCCTTTCACTGTTAGATGTAGACCCTCACAGCGCTCTACAGACCAGTGCTCCCTCTCACAGGACCTACTAATATCCTTTTCCCTATTTGCAAATGCTTGTCTCATTTTCCTATATGATGCTTTCCTTTACCTTTCAGCAGTGGATAATCTCACTCTTCTGTTTCTCAAGCAACTGGAAAGAGAGAAGTGAATGGAAGATAATGTAAGAAGAGAAGTATGAATGGGAAAAGGCAGGAAAACCTTTCAATGTGCTATGAAGTGAAGAGCTCATTTTTCCAGTTGTAATGAGGAGGAGGGACCATATATCTTACCTAAATTTGACTCACACTGAGTATAGCACACTGGACATGTGAGACAGTGATGAGTTTTTTGGTTTGCAGCTAACCCTAGAACAACTGCCACTGTGTCCTCTGGTGTAAATATGTGTTCTTCAGCAAAGACCTTTCCATCCCATCACTGACTTTCAGAACAGTCTCGATTATGTAAGCATGAACTTGTACTTGGAGGTAAGTCTTTGATTTTAGCTGTATTAAATTGCATTTTCTTTGAATGGACTTAGCTTACCAAATGATACAGTTATATCTCTTTGATTGATTTGATCTTGCTTTTTACTCCTCGTTGTATCAAGCCCTTTTACTTGTGGAAGTGTTTTCAGTAATGATTTATATTTCTGTCCAATTTTTTAATTAACAGCATTACAGGTAGCCAGAACACAACTAAAAAAATTCCCATCAGGTGATGATCCTTTTTAGATAAATAGTTATCTGTTAATTGTTCTAAATTATTTTAACATACACTTTTTTTACACTGGACAGTGCTATTAATCAAATCAGTTTGCGATAGTCACCTGTTTAACAAAAAATACTGTGCATCTACAATGTATCTGCATAACTTCTATATTAACCAAACCTGTAATCTCATCAATGAGAAAAATTAGATGCTTTTCTGTTTTTTTTTGGCTCTCAAGCTAAATTGACTGGTAGCACTTGCATTCATATTCCTCAGCTCTGTCAGATGAACCAATAGGTCTCAGCTGACAAATTGAAATTGCTGTCACAGTCCTTCTTCATTAAGAAAAACATAGTTATCTGGGCACTTTGGTTACCCTGACTCATCACTGTACTCATGCAATCCTTTGTAAAACTACCTGAAAAATTCAATATCCTATTCTTCCTCTTTTTACTATTTCAGCTGCATTGTCCTTTTCAGAAAAAGTACCTCTTGATTACAGAGATTTGTTATGTACTACAGGACAGACTGTGTGTTTGTGGATAAGGACCAAGAAAACCGCCAGGGTAGCCAGGGGACCCCCAGGGTCCATCAGGGCAGGACCCAGCAGCCAGAGGCAGGGAAGCTGGGGGGCACAGGGGTAACCACGGCCCCAGTCATTTGGCACTTCCTTGGGGACGGGGGCTGGGCCTGTGGGTGTGGGGTCAGGATCAGGCCTGGTGAGAGGAACCAGAGTCCCCCTCACCCAGGATGGCCTGGCAGGTCCATGGAGATGGGAAGAGAGATGGGTCAAGTCCAGACTGGGATGCCAGCCCATGGGTGAAGCTTTAGGTCCAGATTAGCAGGATCACAGAGAAGAAAAGACAGGGTGAAAGCCCTGGCTGAGATGAAGGTCCCAAGTAAAGAGGGAGAGCTCCTGGAAAGGCTTTTCCCAGCCATTTTTCCAACAGCTCTTCACACCAGTTTCAGGCCAGATGGTTGCATATCAGGCTGCTTACCCAAACCCAAGGGAGGGGGCTCAGGGCCCTGACACAAGTTCTTCTCTTAACCATGTTTACACAGCAGCACTATCTGTCAAAGAGATGCCTTTGCCTTCAGTTCTGGGATGTCAAAAGTAGGAAAGATACTGTGATTTTAAAGGAAACAGAGGGGAAAGGAAAGCACCAGTGGGAATGACTGGCTGCAAGCACAGGCAATCAATCCCACTAACAGGACAAAGCCTGCCCAGAACTACTTTAATATTTCCCCACATGCATTTTCTGGGCACCAGGCTGAGCTATATCATAACCGAGATATGTGGTGAAAGTCCATGAAGCTGAGAGTAAGGGATCACATAGTGTCATAATTAATTGTAGAAAGTTTATCAAGAGTACCAAGTATTTTCATTACATGATAGAAATGGGAAATACCAATCAGTATAATTCTATGCTCTGGTCACAAAATCACTTTAGATTAAATGGTTATAATATTGGAAAGTAAAAAAAAAAAAAAAAAAAGCAGAAATAACCTCTATTTGTTGGAATATTTACCAACAGATAAACAACTTCGGAGAACCTTCAGCATTTATTTTTAATATAACTTCTTGCAGAAAATGGATGTTTTGGTGATGTGCAGTTATTGAAACTAATAATATAATAATATCTAATCTCATGAGATTCTTGATGAACTTGATCATCCCAAAATATCTTCACTCTGAGAGAAAGTTCCTCCCCCCACATGTCTGAGATTCACAAATTCATCACTAAAATAATTGCATACTGTGCCTTGGCAGGTTTTCTGGCAAATGATCCCACATTATAATCTGCAGAGAATTTAGGATGACAACCAAGTCACATTCATTTGTGTCAGACTGCAGAACTGCAGTTCTGCCAGTACAATCATACAGACAATGAACGCACATGCAAGTACAAAACTACATCCATGCAACCTACTGTAGCTTTTTCAATAAACTTCTCCCTTTAAAGACTGTGAATTCATAATTGTACTGGAAATTGCTACAAGACTGTACAAAACTTTTGGATAGGTTATCATAAACATGATTAATTTCTACATTTAGGTATCTTGCTTGGTGTTGCTTGTAATAGTGTTATTTGATCAAGAGTCCATTTTCTTTAAGGGTAGTTATGTGAAACTAGCTTTCAACCAGCTCTTCTTGCTTTAGGCAACACTAAGACTGCTTGATTCTTATTTGTTACTAATTTTATTGCTTTTGTAACACTGATGAAATAGAGCACCCTCTAGCATTATTTTCTTAGCTCTGTGTCAAAATGCTGAACTGTACTTGCAAACCAATTTGTATTCTAATTATGCAACCTGAGAATGACCTTGTAAGGTTGGGATCTTGCCAGTATTTTAAAGGATTTGTGTAAACACTTTATATGAAACTAGAGAAAACTAGACAGTTGGTAATAAAAGCATCTTGTTTATACAGAAAGGCAAATTAACCTCTGAAGTGTCTCAATCAAACAGGATAGCTCCTTGAAAGTGTTTCATTTATTATTCGTAAATAAAAAAAAAAAAAAAAAAAAAAAAAAAAAAAAACATAACATGAAACAGAGAACATCTCTTGTTGTTACTTTTTAAACTTGGAAACAAAGATTTTGTTCTATTTCATGAAAGCTGCTTGAACTTATTTGACAGACAGTTTATGATTTACATGTGCGTTCTCTGTGTTATGTTCTCCTTTGAGAGTGAGTGGGTAATGTGTATTTTCTGGAATAGAGAAGACTGCTCCTTCCATGGTGAGTAACTGAGCCTGCTGAATAAAAGAAGTCTCAAAAAATTGCAGGATATGGCAGTAGCAATGAAGAGACCCTGCAAGGAGCTGCACGACTGCAGCTCAGAAGAATGCTGATAAGACCAGGAAATAGACAGTAAAGCATCAGAAGCAATGGAAGAACTCCTCCTATGAAAAAGAATTGCACAGTTAGCTCCAAGTTAGTCACTGAGCTGACTGAAACCAACTCTGAAGTTAGAAACCTGCTTGCAAAAACTTAATAGGCAGGACAAGAACTCTTTCTGAGCCTTTTTTCTACTTTTTATGTTTTGTTTATGTGCTGTCTTCCTTGGTCATTTCAAGTTTTATCATTTAAATTACAACTTTCCTGTGACATATTTTATAATTTATTTTAAGTTTATGAGGTTTGAAGAGCTTACTAAGAAGAAAAAACCTAGGATGATCCCCCTTAAAACTCTGGCTGACATGCCATCTGTGCTTCAAGTGCCTCTCATTGTTCATCTAATTCCTTATCCCCTTCAAAATACTGCTCTGAAGGTGCTGCATCATATTTTTTTTCTCCTGACAGGCAGAAGGTTGTCATTGATATTGTCAAAATTGTACTAAGTACCTGGATTCATTCTCCATCTTTCTGACGCATATCACTGTAGTCTTTCAGAAATTGTTCTTATTGATCTTCATCTCATCAAACTCCAGACTGAAACTTCTGCAGAAAAATCTGAAAATTTACAAGATTTCATTAGACTAAGTACATACATTAAAACACTACATTGCCTTGGAAGAGCCTCACAAAATTCAGGTTTTGCATTCTCAGAAGGTCTTTTTGGCTACAAATTTATTAAATAACAAATTTATTAATTACCAGAGATTAATTATGGATTTAATTTCAACTAAGACATTTTGGACATGAGGAAAAGGAATAAAAGCAGATAAATTTAGCACTGATGCATTGTTTCTTAGAAATTCAGAAGCTGGCAAATGGGGCACAGAAGTGAAAATGAAGAGTGGGATATAGTTCACCTTCCTATAATCATCTGAAAATTGTCTAAATTAGCTGTATTTGCTCCCTCTGTTATCAAGTGAGAAACAGGCCCTCCCTGTGCCACATGCATAGGTGATTAATCTTTTGTGGTTTATAAAAAGTTAATTTATACTAGCTAAACATTCAATAAATAAGTAGATTTGTACTATTTTTAAAAGAAAGGGGAGAAGTCACTTCATTCTTTAAATACCATTAACAGTCCAGATTTTCATATTTTACATGTTGAACCTTCCAGTGAATTATAATGTTATGCAAATACTGTGGTATCAGATGTCAAAGTAGAAACCTTTTTTAACAGGGGAGATTAGTACATTTCTTAACCAATTATATTGAAGCATCTAAATGTACATTTGTTTATACAGTTATATAACATGGGTACATCTCTGTTGCGGTTTAACACCAATCGGCAACCAAGCACCACACAGCTGCTCGCTCACCCTCCCCCCCACCCCGGTGGGATGGGGGAGAGAACCAAAAAAAACCCCTAAAACCCGTGGGTTGAGATAAAGACAATTTAATGGGATAGTAGAGAAAGAGAAAATAATAATAATAATAATAATGATAAAAGAATATACAAAACAAATGATGCACAATGCAAGTGCTCACCACCTGCTGACCAATGCCAAGCCAGTCTCCAAGCAGTGATCACTACCCCCCGGCCAACTCCCCCAGTTTCTATACTGAGCATGACATCAGGTGGTATGGAATANCTCCAAGCAGTGATCACTACCCCCCGGCCAACTCCCCCAGTTTCTATACTGAGCGTGATGCCATATGGTATGGAATAGCCCTTTGGCCAGGTTGGGTCAGCTGTCCTGCCTGTGCCCCCTCCCAGCTTCTTGTGCCCCTGGCAGAGCATGGGAAGCTGAAAAGTCCTTGACTAGTGTAAACACTACTGAGCAACACCTAAAACATCAGCGTGTTATCAGCATTGTTCTCATCCTAAGTTCAAAACACAGCACTATAGCAGCTACTAGGAAGAAAAGGAACTCTGAATTAAGCTGAAACCAGGACAATATCAAATATAGAATCTTTTATTACATTACAGGGTGCTCAAATTACAGTCTAAACAGCAGTTTGCAGGAGGTGGGTGTGCACACCAGGTTCTTGGAAAAAAATGATGAAATCCATTGCTTCCAAGTTATCGTATTGATAAATGCTGGTGTTGAACAGCAGTCTCTCAAACCAGAAAAAAATGAAAAAGAGCAAGGAAATATCTTTGTGGCACTTTAAGAGAAGTAGTCAAGTTGCCGTAAGAGAAACATCCACTCTGGTCCCCTTCTGATCAGCTACCAGATATGAGAAAATACAGTTGTGTACAAGTATGCAAGAGATGGACTTGCTTCAGCTCCTTCTGAGATACAGATCAGAAGGCTCATGCTTGCAGAGATTAGTAAGGGTATCATATCAACATCCTACCCTGGCAGCACAAACACCTTGGTGGACTTCCTACTTCTGGGAACTCACACTGTTCAGAAAAAACAAAATCATTTTCATAAGAGATCAAACAGCACAGGCTATTTTAGCCTTAGATTCTTACCTACCTCTAAAATGCTGTGGAGTCTGCATCTGTTTTTATCATCTTGGCAATGTGTATCAGACGTCACATCAATAAAGACTCTGTGACCTACATCAGCTGGTCTTTCTTAGGTATGAGGTTCTCTGTCAGTTTATGTAATGGTTTTCAGCTGATCTTCAGAAGTGTGTTATTGGTGAGACTAGATAAAACGTGTTAAACTTAAGGCAAGCCCTTAGGCTGAATAACAAGGAAGAATTCAACCTCTGTGACTTTTGTATTCTTTAGGATAAATTATTAAGATATTGTCAATGTTAAATTTTATACTGTAGCATATGTTTTCAGCTAGTTATTTTAGAATATAAAAATTCACTAGTAAATATATTTTAAAAAATCAAAAGTTTTAATCAAAATTTTAGAGGGATTATAAACTATATATCATGGAAAAACATCAGAGATTCAGGAAGCAAGAATTTCTCATTCCAGTGTTCTTAAACCAGAATTTATGGTAGATTTCATGCCTGTATCTTTGTGAGAACATTTGTAATAAAACTTATCTTCCATGCAAGTTTATAACCACCCTTATTTAAACTGATAATTTCCTTAAAAGTGCTTATTGTGACATTATATTTAACACACAACTTTGCAACCAGGATGCTTGTTTCAGTATCTAATAAAATTATATTTATTCTGCTTATTGTGTAAAGTTCTAAGGGCAGTTTGGAGGAAAATGTTTCTTTCCCTGATTCAGAATAAAACTACATTGCATCTTCACTACCCTCAATATTTTAGTCAACGAACTTAGCAATTTTCAGTATAATATTCCAGGACATGCTTTTTGTTGTATTTTTACTCCTAAATTACAACATTGGTAATTTCCAGTTGACTATTTAGATCTCCCTTTATGGATGAATCCAAGTGAAACTGATTTCTGTCTACTCTTTATATTTTTGAGATCATCACCAACACCTTGCACATCGTGTGTCATATGGCTCATGATTTTATTGCACAAAGTCTCACACCTATTTATTTACAGCATGCCAGCCACAGTAATCAAGGATTTGACTGAATTTATAACTTTTTGTACTAGTTTGGAAGAATTAAGAAGGAAATTGAGAAAATTAAGTATTTAAGCAGAAAATACCTAATCTAAGGAAAATGTGTGCTACATATGTAAAATGTCATCATTTCATGTGTATTCAAAGCCAGAAGAAATTTGATTACTTATGCTTTGAATCAATTATATAATTATTTAAATCTCTGTGTACTCTCTCTCTCTTTTAATGATGCTGTTTTCCCTTCTCTTGATTGTTATTATTCAATGTATGTATACATTATGTGTTTCTAGCTTTCTGGTTTTCCTGTGCTTGTGCTGCAGATATTTAGTTAGTCCAACTTTAAAAGTTAGTTTCAGGTTCAGGATTATTGGAAAACTGAGTTAGGAATTTGTCCTGGTTTCAGTTGTTTACACTTTTCAGCTTCCCATGCTCTGCCAGGTGCACAAGAAGCTGGGAGGGAATGCAGGCAGGACAGCTGATCCCAATTAGCCATCAGGGCTATTCNATCTCTGTTCCCCATTTGACTTTTGCACTGGCCATATGGGACTGTTAAAGGGTGAGCGAGTCTTGCTGATCACTCCTTGGCTCTCCAGTCAACGAATCAGCTCATGGATGGGAATCAGGGAGTCTCGGTTGGTGCGATATTGCTGCCGGTGCACTGTTGTGGTGGCAATTGGCACTTGTTGATCTTCAACCCTCAGCAGCCCCACAACAGAAGAGTCCTCTGAGAGACCAGGCAAGGTGGACAACTGTTTAATTTCCTCCGTCTCTAAGGCAACTATGCCAAAAACTCACTTATACCCTTTTGGGTCCTTGAAGTACTCTCTCCTGAGGTAGTCTATGCCGAGGATATGCTCACCCTTTAACAGAATTTTATACCCTATTTGTAAGATTCTAACAAATTAGGTTGTATGGTTAACGCATCTCAGTTAATAATATCTGAGATGGGGATAGGGCTTTCCTGTGTCAGATTACTATGAACATATGTATACTGTATGTTGAAAAACATCTCTCCTGCTTAGATGTTATGTTTCATGACAACTAGTTTAAACCCATTTGTACCTTGCATGTTATTTACAGCTACTCAGACTATGTTTTAAATGGCTATAGAACAGAATGACAACTTTTCCAAGGCTTTTGCATATCTGAAAAGACTGCATGTTTTTGAAAGCACTGAGCAGTTTGCTCAAAACTGTATGTATGTATTGTTTTGGGAAGGGAAGGGTGTTCTAAAACCAGTAAAATAACAGTGCCAATAAATGTAAATAAAACCTTGGAAAAACATCAAGTTAATGACTCAGAAACTAAAATTTAAGAATTACCATTTGTATATCTAAGGTTGTTCTTAGTCTAAGGTTGTTTGTAATATTCTTATTAAGGGTAAAAATTGCTTTGTAGAAAATCTAGAATTCGAAAAACTGTTAGCGATAGTAACTTCCATATCACTAATAAAGATCAAGGAATGTATATAACATGTGATATGGAGAAAATGTATCACTTCTCCCACCCCCGAAATAAAGAAAAGAAAGAAAACCTTCAAACCCAGAGGTATATCAGCACTTCTTATATAGGAAGAAGTTGCAGATACTTAAATTTTTCTTTTTAATACTTGTGATCAATGCAGTCAAAATTACATTTTGAGTAACTGTAGATGGAAAGAAGTTACTTTTTTTTTTTTTTTTTAATGAATCTGAATTTTATATCATGCCTGTTTAACATGATGGTGGGAGAAAGGCGATGGCAGACTAGATAGCAAGGTTAATACTTTTCTTACCTTGTCTTGTCTCTCCCCTCTAAGAATCTCGGACTTGTGCAAATCTGACCTGTGAAATGTGCAAGATTATGCCATTTAGATTACAGGGATTTAAGGAATTCAAGATGTTAAATAACAGTTATTTTAGTCTATATTTCTCAGAAATGTGTTGTAACAACTACAGGATTCTTTACTACATCGTGCTTCCATCTCAGTGGGAGAGAATACCTTGTTACTCTGAACATGAGTTTTCTACCTGCTATAAGCCCCATGTTCAAAACCAAGCAAGATTGGCCCATTTATTGTGTTATTTCCCCTCAGCTTGTCTCTTGTTCTCTTTTTGCCTCCATGTACACCATAGGAAAGATGCTAGAGTTATTTGTTGCGTGTGTAGATACTGGAAATACAGGAATAATTTAAAAATAGGAAAAGTGTCACTTAAATTTCCTCCTCCGTATTGCTCTCAGGCAGCATTCTGTATGCTTGCTGCCATATACCCTTCATTACACAGAAGCTGTTGCAGTTTTGAGATGTTCTTTGTACATAATCTGTGAAGTGCTTTGGGATGAAAAGTGCCATATAAATGTAGGGTATTATTTTAGTGTACTTTGCTTCACTGAAGAAGCTGCATCAGGAAGATTGTTTTATTGGGTTATCTCCTAGGTAACTGTGATTCACAGTAATGATAGTGACTAGCACTCTTTAAATGGGACAGCAGTGGCACAACTACAGTCTAATGGGGATGAAATTAGATAGTGCCAAGCTGGGTAATGGTGATTAACCATGTACTAAACGGATATAAAATTATAAGCTCTGGCTTCTTAATACACATACATTTCCAATTCAATGTTAAAGGTTATATTTCCAAGTTTCTTGGGAGGTTTTGGTAACAATAAGAAGTTACTGCACTATCATATTTAAACCTCTACATTTCAACTGCATCTTAAAATATCTAAGTCATTGTACCTCTTCTAAGTTCACAGGAAAATGCTTTGTTGCATATATATATTATATATATAGCTGTAGCAATTGCATGGTAATGCAGACCTCGATTCAGCAAAGCAAATAAGGAAAACCTCACTTTTCTTGTTATTTCTGGAGGACAATTCACACATTTGAAGTTCATATTTGCACATTATGATGAGAAGCCTTGGGATAATCAGATGCCATAATCCCCCTCCCACTTAACCACTACACTGACAGAAACTTCTACTTTCTCTCACTTGTGCATAACACCCATTCCTCATCGCTGCTGTAACAACTCCTTTTAAAAGGCCTTAGCTGTACAGCAGCTCTCTCTTTGCTGACTTCCACATATGATGCTTAAGAAACAGGTCACTGAAAACAGACAACAGATTGTCCCGTGTGTTCTCTGGGATACCGGACCAAAGCCAACCAACTTGTCCCTGATTACGATGACCTGTCCTTATCAGCACCAGGAAACACAAGTCTCTTATTAACTTCTAGACTACAGAAACAGGCCTTGTTCTGGTAACTGCTTGATTTTTTGCTATTGCTGGAAAAAAATAAACATATTTATGCAACAGAAGTAGTTGTCCATTTGGCACAATGGAAAAAGATTCCTGTGTGATAGTGAGGAAGCTGAGGGCTGAGCCAGTAAAATGTAGGTAGTTGCCACAAAGGCAGCCATACTACAGGATATACTTGCAGATGATATAAATACTATATCCAGAGAGATTTCTAACAATCATGTGAGAGCATCCTGGAAACCTTCTCGTCTAATGCAAGCCTCTCATGATCCTCCTCTATGTCCCGAGTGGTATACAGAACTTGAAAAATGTATTCCAGGTGCTCTCCTGAAGTACCTATTAATTCTCATAGTTAATATTAAAAAAAAAACCAAAAAAAACCAACAAAAAAAAAGTCCCAGATTTTGAACAAAAGTTAAATCTTAAACTGGTGCTGGAGGAGTTTAAATAACTAATACATCTAGAAACAGTTACTTATCTACCAGTATACAATCCGGATTACCAGAATTTTATATTTATGACATATTAAGACAAGTCAAGAGGAAAGCAAGGTAACCTGCAAAGAGAAATTTACAATAGAGTTCAACTGTCCAAATTTAAAGTTTTAAAAGTTTACATCTAAGCCTGAACTAGTCAAATTATGTGTCCTCACAGTAAATGGAGAGAAAAGAGAAATACGCACTTCCAGGAACAATAAATTTCATCATAAGATATTAAATGGGCATTTAGATTTCTAAAATGAGATAAGACAAATACCAGTTTTAATTTCCTCATATCATTCTAATCAGTTCAGAGGAGCTAAATCCAACATTGAATATATTTAATAATAATACAATAATAATAATATAAGCAGTAATGGAAAATCTGATTGTAACACTCAAACATGAATGTTTTGTATATATAACTTTACTGAAAATGTTTAAAAAATATTAGTTATGCTGGGAAAATATGGTGATTATATGAAGGATTACATAAATACACATTATTTATCTGTGATTAGTAATGATACAGAATGCATATATTTATATGCCTTGTCTCATTTATTTTTACAGTTTTTACAAAGAGAATGTCTGGGGACTCATTTATATGGTAAGATATAATAGGCAGAATGTGAAGGCTTCCAGCACCTGATGGAATTGACGTAACATATATTTGACCTTTATTTGCTTGCATAGTGGGTCTGGCTGGGGTGGAGTTACTTGTCTTCATAGCAGCCCGTGTGGTTCTGTGTTTTGGATTTGTGACTAAAACAGTGTTGATAACACAACAGTGTGTTGGTTATGGATGAACAGTGTTTTCACAGCATCAAAGCTTTTCCTTTTTCCCACTCTGTCTGTATGTCTCCATTGATTCTCCCTCCTCCAGTGAGTAGGTTAGGGCTGTGCAAGAGGCTGGGAGGTGGTACAGCCAAGACAGCTGACCCCAACTGGCCAAAGGAATAACCAGTACCATACATTATCATGCTCAGGAATAAAAGTTGAGGAAAAGGAGGAGGAAGGGGAAACATTTGTGGTTATGACTTTTGTCTTCCCAAGCAACTGTTATGCATGCTGAGGCTTTGCTTTCCAGGAAGTGGCTAAACATCTGTCTGATGATGGGAAGTAGGGAATAAAATCCCTTTTTGCTCTGTTGGAGTGCACAGCTTTTGCTTTCCCTATTAAACTGTCACGGTTTAACTCCAGTCGGCAACTAAGCACCACACAGCTGCTTGCTCACCATCCCCAGTGGGATGGGGGAGAGAATCAGAAAGAAAAAAAGTAAAATTTGTGGGTTGAGATAAAGGCAGTTTAATAGGACAGCAGAGAAAGAGGAAGTAATAATAATGATGACAAAAGAATATACAAAATAAGTGATGCTCACCACCTGCTGACCGATGCCCAGCCTGGCCCCGAGCAGCAATTGCTGCCTCCCCCGGCCAACTCCCTCCAGTTTCTATACTGAGTGCGATGCCATATGGTATGGAATAGCCCTTTGGCCAGTTTGGGGCAGCTGTCCTGGCTGTGCCCCCTCCCAGCTTCTTGTGCCCCTGGCAGAGCATGGGAAGCTGAAATGTCCTTGACTAGAGTAAACACTACTGAGCAACAACTGAAAACATCAGCATGTTATCAGCGTTTTTCTCATCCTAAATCCAGAACACAGCACTATACCAGCTACTAGGAAGAAAGGTAACTCTATCCCAGCTGAAACCAAGACACAGTCTTTATCTCAATCCACAGGTCCTCTTGTCTTCCTTCTATTTTCTCCTCATCCCACAAGAGAGGGGATTGAGTGAATATCTGTGTATTTGGATGTTGGTTGGGGTCAACCCACCACAGATTAATATTACACTTTTTATGAAACCAATGGAAAGAAAGGTGTCTGCTTTACTATAAACTTTTTTCTTCCCTTGACAAACTTTATGTGAAAATAAAGGTATAACTCACTGAAGCAGAATATTAAGTATAGCTACTGACAAGAGTCTCTGGCAGTACAGTTTGACAGGTCTCGATGGCAATAATAGAGCTTTACAAATTTGTAATAGCTGAGAACCTGGCCCTTCATATCCTTCTCTTAAGGACGCTGTATTGTGTTACTTTAGTCTATCTGAGAAACAGGGGAAGTATTTTCTGACTTGCAAGAAGAATCAATGAATTGAAGACTCAGCCACTGACAGATGTAGCTTGAGGTCAGAATGTTTTACCAACTTACTGTTACTCTACTATCACTAACTATGAAGAAGCAGGCACTGACCTTTTGTAAACTGTATGTATTTTCAGGGGAAAATTGGAGCTAATCTCAGGGCTCTATTTTTGTCTGAGAATAATGCAACAAAAGTGTTTCTGAAGCTGCATTGTGTTTTCCCAAAGTAAAATTAAAAAAAAAAAAACAAACCTGTTTCAAACCTAAGGCGTTTTTTAAACCTTGATCTGATTTCATTTGTTTTGTAGGAAGGAACAAGGACACATTTATCTGTCATGGGGCCATTCTCATTGAAATTAAAATTTATTAGCAGAAATATTATTGTTATTGAACTAATAATTGAACTAATATTTTTTCAGATATTGATCAGATTTCAGGGGGACTTAGCTTTATCTTTTTCTGTTATTTTACTAAGGATATCACAAAATAAATATTGAAATACATAATGCTGCATCTCTATGCATGAGGTTCATAACTGTGTATTTTTAGAACTGACCTAATAGTCATAGTTGATGACAAAATCGTACAAAAATAACCAGAGTCCCTTTTAGTATAGTACTTTTTTTTAGTTTTATTTTTTCATACTTTTTTTTAATGTAACTCCAAAGTTTCAAAGTATTTTCTAAGTATCCTTGTGTCACTTTACTTGAATAAGGGTACATTACCTCCTGTAGCAACAACACGTAACAGCTGTAGTAAAATTATTTCACAGTAATAGTGAATTAACGTTAGAGTTGTGAACAAATAGCATGATTATGCTATTGGTTTTGTTAGTATTCAGTTAGTAACAGAAGAACAGTGTTGAACAAGCGATATGCTCTGTTTTCTTAAGCAGTAACTCAAAAAACTCCGAAGTCAGAAGGCAGTGTCATAGCAAGAGTTACTGCTTTATGGCATCAAAACCGCAGAATACAGAACACAGAACACTATGGATCTTTGTTACTGAACACATGTTGTACAGAAGTACAACAAAACACAATAAACTGTAGGTGGTTTGATACCTGATGATTACCCATTTGTAATTAATCCACCCACTGCATCACCTGAAATGATGCTGTTCTTGTTGATGGGAGATGGGATCTTGGTGGGTGGTTCTTCTTTCTCTCTTTTTAAGAGAAGCTACTGTCCTTCAGAGTGTGAGTACAACAGGCCTAGGAATTGAACTCCACTAACTTCTACATACACATGAGAAATGCATTATAGGCTTTATCAGAATATATATGATTGGCAAGACAGTGAAGTCATCCCAGTTTCAGGTCACCTTGTCCTGTTTTTGAATCAAAGTTTTTCACATCAACAGCAGTTTCACTTCAGTAAGCTAATACCTTAAGTATCCCTAAAAATCCTATGTATATCAGCAGGAAAAGATTACCTATACCTGAAACTATCAGCGAAATAAAAGTTTAACAGTTTATGCTGAATTTGCCTCAGTGATGAGGAAGTCTATGTGTCATCTCATGCTGAAGCATAGACCTATGTCAGCCTAAGCAGTCCTGTGGCAATATTTTGGCACAGCTTCAGCCCATTTTGACAGGTTTTGTAGCTGGGTTACCAGGAGTGAGATGTTGGGGATGAAAAGGTGTAGGATCTTTTTAATAATACATCTGAAAAACTAAGATAGGTTGGATAAATAAATTATGTGAACATGATTTTGGCTGATTCCACAAAAAAAGGAAAAGAGAACAAGGAACTAGATTTTAAATGACTCGTAGTATTGTTCTTAAGCTTTTCTAAAGACTGTTTGGTGCAAGCCAGAAGCTAAAATGAAAGATGACTGTTGTTTGCAAAAATGAACAGAAGTTAATTTCACTTCAAGTGTTTAAATATTTTTCTTAAAGTGAATTGTTTCACAGTGTATAAGTATATACTTACACAGTATGTTTTGTTTTGATCTGGGTTCATAATACAACTTTGACATGAACCTAAATACTATCAGTTGTTCAGTACTACTGAAAGTCCTCTGAGGAAGTAAAATAAGCCAATTTTTAACAGAGAAAATAAAACTAGACTGTCTGCATAGGCTCAAGATGAACAGTTAGGAGCAAAGTAATATGTTTATTTCTTATGTGAATAAAGTAATGAAAGGTTTTCCAGTATTCTGTTTTTCACTTAAAAGTGCAGGAGGATTTGCAGGAGTTATTTAAACTGGTCTACATTCTTAAGTATGGAAAAGAGAACATAGAGAAGTAAAATCAGAATATTTTAAAATTGAGTGGAGTAGAAGAGGCTGAAAAGAGATGGGGTATAATACCGCTGTCACTCAGAGTTTCTTTTTCTTTTTCTTTTTCTTTTTCTTTTTCTTTTTCTTTTTCTTTTTCTTTTTCTTTTTCTTTTTCTTTTTCTTTTTCTTTTTCTTTTTTTCTTTCCCTTTCCCTTTCCCTTTCCCTTCTTGCATATGTGTCAGTTGAAGGTGCAGGGCCTTTTCTTGTGATGCTTCTTTTCTTTCCCTTTGCCTCTAGTCCTGGGCAGCATTCCGTAGCTGACTCTAATTGAGCAGGGGGAGTGGAGTAGATACCAACTTCAGCGATTCAGTGATTCTGTGAACTGTCTTACTACTAGGTTTGTGGTGGGCAGTACTACCAGCAAAGGGGAATTGCATCAGTTACACATAAAATATATGTTTTAATTTAGGAAAAATTTAAGGAAAATATAGAACTGGAGAGAATGACCTGATAATGAAAGTTTTGGCAGTGAATGTAAATAGGCAGAGTTGGTTTCTTATACAGACTTTAAGCTCATTTACCTATTATAATCTACCTAAAGCATCTATGAAGTATATGGATAAAACCAGGTTTGGTTTGGGGTTTGTTTTGGTTTTTTTTTTTTCACTGAAAGAAATTTGAACAAGAAAGTGAAAGTGCATTTTCATGTGCTTTCTTGAATTGGATCTTAGGTAGGGTGAAAAGTGCAGAGTAAGAAATACTGGATGCTGGAGGGGCAAGTTAACATTTTCTCAATTCATTCTCCCCACAATGGTGTGGGAATACTTAAAGAAATTTCTGTAGTTTGTTCTTAACTTTATTCTTAAGAGATTAAGAATCTTTGTCTATTTAAATCAGGTTTCCTCTGTTACAAGATATGTTGAATGTTATTTCCCCAAGGAATAATCTGAAAATGAACATAGCAATGATATTCTGGAGGGGGACACATAGCAATGATATCCTGGAGGGGGACACCCCCCCAAAAAAAACCAAAAACCGAACAACAAACACAAAACAAAAAACAAAACAAAGAGCTGGCTAATATTGAACTAAGTGAATGCAGAGCGTACATGGCTAAAATGTGTCCTTTGTTAACAAAAAGGTTTTCAAATGAACAGGTCTAACTCAGATATAAGATCATACGCTACCTAGAATGTGTTCCCAAATTAAAACTCTTTTAACTGAAAACAATAATTAAATGAATCTAACACAAAAATATCTCAAATATATTTTTGTTGTCTATAATTATTTGGAGATCATATTCATATTGTTCATAGGCTGAAGTAGTTATGGTTAAAACAAACAATTAAAATAATACTCTAAATCATTAAATATCATCTAGAAAGTTCCTCTGGAAAATAGAAAAAACTTTCCTGTTTTTGTGTGTACTAAAATATTAGACTGCTTTTTTCTGTACATGGTTGTTAAATAATCTTGCACGTACATGATTTCACCATCTGTGAGAATCTGTCCATCAGTACTGCTCTGGGGATTTTTACTACATATACATCAGTAACAAAAAAAAACCCCAAAACCCCCATTTCTTTATGATATAGATAATTCTGTTACCATTATTATTTATACAATGACTTCTACCATTTTTATAGTAGTCTTACAGTATGAATGATCTCTGGAGCCACTGTTTTTTTTCTGATTCTATTAAATAACTGGGAATGTGTGTCAGGATTTTGTATCTGTGGTTCTAGAGTACTTCAGTCTAACAATTAATTATATTCTCTGTAAACCATTTCAATATTTTTCTGCTATCTTCTCATGTTTCTTAACTCTTATTAAAGTGCTATGCCACATACTGAGACTGATGTCTAAGAATCTTCATTATTCTAAGACATAAAGCACTACACAATTTACAGTGTCCACACACTTGTTGCTTTGCTTCAACTAATATATAAATACAGAGCTCTTCATTTATCAGTGTAATAGATTCTGCACAATTCAGGAGAAGGAGATAGAATAGAAGCTTCTTTTATTGATCAAAACATAACTGTGCTACAGATTTAGTAATCTATTTAGATCTGAATTATTCAGCAAAAGTGATTAATGACAAACATCAGTGGAGTTAGACATTTGAAAAGAAAGGTTAACTTCATAACTTGTGTGAATCAGTTATCATCATAACTTATTCTGTAACAATGTGCTACTGAAAATGGAAAATATTCTGAACAATTTGTAGTAAATTTGCAGTTCTTCTTCTTGATACTGGAAATACTATAATGGTGCAGCTGACAATAGTTTAAAAAGCAAAGCATTCAGCACCTGACTTATTTTGTTTTATTTTACATAACAATTCTGAAAGATGTTGCTATAATACAATAGGAGAAGGTGTGGGATGGAAAAATGCTGGATTTTTTTAAAACTTATCAGTAACTGTTGCAGAAGACCAATTGCACCTAAGATGTTAGCTATATATATATAGACCATCTGTCCAGATTTAGCAGGAACATCTTTAGTTAAATATAGAGTCCCAAGGTGATAGCACAATTTGAAAAAAAAAAAAAAAAAAAAGCAAAATCAGGATTTTGGTACCGGTTGGTCAGGCTTTGCTTCTGTTTTAATGAATTTAAAACATTTTCCTTGCTTCTACTTTATCTGATGTGCAAACTATTAAATAGTATAGATTGTCAAAACTGCCTATGAAATGAGTAAAAAGAAGGATCCACTGTTCTAACAATGTTTCAAATGTATCTCTGATCAGGAAAGAAAAAAGAAACAAAGAATGAAAGAAAGTAAAAAAGAAAGAAGGAAAGATCCAGGCTTTGCACCTTTAGAATTCAAATCTTATTTTACAGTCAATTTTGATGTGAAATTTGTCTAGTCCAGCTCATTATGTTACCAGCTGGAAGACCTTATTTTGTCAGTGGAGCATAGAAAATTGAGGCTGATGCAGTGAAAAATTGAGCTTAATATCCAGAAAACATTCCACTTCTGCTTTGTGTTGTACTGCCTGGTGCAGAATTCATGTTGACTATGCAAGTAGTTGTTAAGCTGTCATCTTAGGACCACATCAGGAGCTATTAACCTGCCCTTCTTGTAGCATGATGGATAATATTTTAATTCGGATACTGTAGTGCAAACATGGAAGAAATAATCATAGATACAGTTAAGCCTGGGATTCACATTAAAAAAATGTAAGGAAAAAAAAGATGTACTTAAAATAGTCAATATTGAATATACTTTTTATAATATTCTTTACCTGCATTTGTATTTCTATTTGGGGTAATAGGATGGCAATCTCAGATGTCCTGTGAAAAGTACCATGTATGTAGCTCTGCGAAGTAACCAAAGGCAAAATTCCCCAATCGTGCTTCACTTGCTCCGCAAAGCTATCAGTTATTGGAGGTCCATAACAAATACAGGTGATAACTGACCTATTTCGGAAAATATATGTGAGGGGAGAAACCAACAGATAGTGGGACACATGTAATAGTCTTGTTCAGCTAGTGTCATAAACCTGATGTCCATTTTACGCAGTGGTGAAAATATGTAAAGTGAAAGGGTGATCTTTGGTTACCCAAAGATGCCCAGCTCAAGCGCATCTACACTAATGTATGCAGCATGGGCAACAAACAGGAGGATCTGGAAGCCATTGTGCAGCAGGGTAGCTATGACGTAGTCACCATCACAGAAATATGGTGAAATAGACCTCATGACTGGAGTGTTGCAACGGATGGTTATAAGCTCTTCAGAAGTGATAGACAAGGAAGGAGAGGTGGTGGGGTGGCTCTGTATGATAGGGAGTGCTTTGATTGTATAGAGCTCAACAACTGTGATGATAGGGTCAAGTGCTTATGCATAAAGACAAAGGTGAAGGCCAACAAGGGAGATATCCTGCTGGGAGTCTGTTACAGAACACCCAACCAGGATAAAGAGGTAGGTGAAGCTTCCTATGAGTGGCTGTCAGAAGTCTCAAGATTGCTAGCCCTTGTTCTCATGAGGGACTTCAACATACCAGACATCTGCTGGAAATACCACACAGCAGAGAGGAAACAGTCTAGGAGGTTCCTGGAGTGTGTGGAAGATAACTTCCTGACACAGCTGGTTACTGAGCCTACCAGAGATGTGTCTTGCTTGACCTTCTGTTTACAAACAGAGAAGGACTGGTGGGAGAAGTGGTGGCTGGAGGCCATCTTGGGATAAGCAACTATGATATGATAGAGTTCTTGATTATTGGCAAAGTAAGGAGTGAGGTCAGCAGAACCACTACCATGTACTTCCAGAGGGCAGACTTCGGCCTTTTCAGGACCATGAGAGAGTGAGACAGTGAGACTGGTGAGACAGTCTCTTGGGAGGCAGTCCTGAAGGGCAAAGGGGTCCAGGAAGGCTGGACACTATTCAAGAAGGAAGTCTTAGAGGCACAGGAGCAGGCTGTCCCCATGTGTCGTAAGACAAACCAGCGGGGAAGGAGTCCAGCCTGGCTGAACAGGGAGCTTTTGGTGAGACTCAGGAAAAAAAGGAGAGTTTACCACCTTTGGAAGAAGGAGCAGGCCACTCAAGAAGAGTACAGGGATCTCGTTAGGTCAAGCAGAGAGGAAATTAGAAAGGCAAAAGCCCAGCTAGAACTCAATCTGGTCACTGTTGTAACAAAAAATAAGAAATGTTTTTGCACGTACATTAACAACAAAAGGAGAGCCAACAGAATCTCCATCCTTTATTGGATGCAAGGGTGAACATGGCCACCAGGGATGAGGAAAAGACGGAGGTACTTAATGCCTTCTTCACCTCAGCGTTTAATAGTCAGACCAGTTATCCCCAGGATATTCATCCCCCTGAGCTGGAAGGAAGGGATAGAGAGCATAATAAACCCCCCCATAATCCAGG
>VZTL01041539.1:0-14743 GCA_013400535.1 Scopus umbretta
AAGCTGAAACCAGGACATCTCCCAATATTTTCTTTTGAGGAGGAAGACTCAAAGATGCAGTACAGAGGAAACTGCATCTGAGCTGCATGTACTCTCTAGTGAATGATACTTTATTTATGAATGTACTGTTAGAAGTCCAAGGTAGAGTAAAAATGTGCATACATAACTCTGACAATGTTCAGATGCATGCAAAAATTTATCAAATCCCTTCTAATCCAGAAATCAAGGTCTCACTTGCTGGCAGATTTTGTATGCATTTTTGAACGTTGCATGCATGCTAACGAAAGGCTCATCCAACCATACTTAGCCGTGAACTTTGAACTGAGTAAGAAAAGCAGACTTTTTAACTGTCAAGTTTTCATGAAATTTTAAAATACATATGCAGGTTTGTGGTGTCAGCAAAGAAAAGAATGTCTTTTGGCAGGGCTCAGATTCAGGACTTCAGTATCTGCGTTGGTAGATCGCTACTTGAACTGTCACTGTGGTGCTGTTTATATATCCTAATACCTATTGGCCAGGAGCTGAGGGCCCTGCTCCAGTGGAGGCATATTTACAGTGCTTGCATAATCTGTACAGTTTATGCACTGTACTTTCAATATAAAGAGTTTCCCTGCCCACAACAAACAACTTGCAAGCTCACTGCACATCTCTTCCTAACTTCTTGCTGAGCCTTGACAATCTGGCACAACTGCAGATTCTGCAGCTGTTTTTCTTTAATGAACTGGAAATGGCATTATACTGGTGCAGGCTTAGTGTTAACCTGTGATTGATGTGTTATTTCACTAGGTAACTTACTATGTGCGCGTATTAGTGCAGAACAGATATGTTTCGCTGCATACAATAGGTTCATTCTTCACTAGATAAATATAATGTGAGTAATTGCAGTTCATTATGTAAATACCTCTGTATGAGACTTTTATGGAGTAGTAATGGATTTTGCAGAATATTTTTCTCCTACATAGAATACTGTTTTTTAAATCAATGCAACAGTGTCCATCAGGAGTAGGGCTTCTGAGCCTGCAACTTAGAACATTTCATTGTAACTTAGTCTGACTTGATTCAAATTGGAGAGAACAATCCTGGCTATTCAAATGCCTAACCACCTACTACTGGGGGGAGAAGGGGGAAGGGTCCTTTCATCATAGGCTTCCCAGTTTTTTTGCAAGCAGCTCAGTGGTTCAGTAGAAAAATTCTTAGACACTGAAAGGAGATGACGGTTTTAAATATTTGGAAATGTTGATTCAGCAGTGATGGCAGGCCAGAAAACCAAGTGAAAGGCTATTTGGTGTGATAGACTGTATTGTGCTTTTTCTTAAGCATCTAGATCATGGAAGGTGTAAAGGGGTGGAATTTAAAAGAAGATAAACATACTCCTCTAAACAAAGGGAAAGAGAAAAGAGGGTTAAGAGGATGTGATGGAGAAGAGGAGAAATTAAGGTCTATTGTTTGTGGTATACCAGAAAAATGTCTTAAACATAGGAAGCCTCTTCCTAAATTCTAAGCGTCATAGGGTTTATTTCAAGTATTTCTTTCCCTGTCTGTGTATATGTTAGTACTGGTACAGAGATAATAACAAATATTTCAATATAATAATAGAAGTGCATTCCAGTTTGAAAAATATGAGCAGGTCTTCTGTTGGTGAAGGATTGTTAAGAAGGAAATGTTAAAGAACTAAAAAGATATCCCTGTTAACCTGAGAATTTTTTTTTTTTTTTTGGTCTGACAATATGGTCTTAAATCCCATCTTCTCATATGTAGCTGTAGCTTTCTGCCTAGGTTTTGCTTGATGGCATGCAGAAAAACCCCAGCCAAATGAAAAAATGCTTGGCAACAGTTCTTCCTCAGATTGCAGCATTTTCATGAAGCTTTTTCTACTTGGATAATGTAGCATTCCCCTTGTTTCTGGGCATTAAAAACTAAATGTGTGAAAATTAACTTTTTTATTACTGTTGGATTATTCTGTTTTGCAAATACAGGATAATGACTTTGCTGCTTACATTGTCCGATAACACCAAGATGCACATTGAAGTAATGTTAGTCAGCTCTGTGAAAAGGAATGTTGCACAAGTTTGCAAAGACAGATCTTTCTGTTGTGTTGTGGTGAATTCCAGCCAATACTGTAATGTACCTGGAGAACACTGACAGTCTTCCAATTTAACAATGTCTCTAAAATACTGACATACACAGAATGGAAGCCTTTGTGGCTTTTTGCAATAGCTAAGTTCCTTGCATATTGAACAAAAACCTGTAATGAGGAAAATAGTTTCAACTGGCTTAGAAAAAGAGCTCAAGCCTGTAAATGAATGAAAGGAAAAGCCAGATAACACAGCTGCTTTATCTAATGGCTAGCCTGTCTTCAAACAACTCAGCTGTGAAATGATGCAAGCCTTGAGATTATTACTTTTTCCTGTTGGCAATTTGTATTCTTGAAGAGTGTGTGCACTACTGTATTTCAGTCTCACGATGGGGGTGGCAGTATGCTGGGCGGTGCATATTGTGCCAATTGTGGTAAATAAGGTCAATTAGGACACTCTAGTTTTCCTAAAAAAATCCCTACTCACTTCATCTACAATTCTTAAAAATGTGAAACACCAGTTCTCTTGGTAATACAGTTAAGGCAAGATGCCCAGAAAGATGACATGTGTTGTCTTCAACTACTGCAGTTCCCCGGTCTTACATATTTCTTGAAACAGTAACTGCTGCTCTAAGAAGTGCTGCTTGAAGTGTCTGCTGTTGTGGAGTGATGCCTTTCCCTGACAACAGAACTGTGTTTATCAGATGTTACCCAGGGTAGTATGCAAGAGTTGTTCAGCTTTGGTAGAGGATTGTATTGACTGTATGCATCAGTAGGTTAAAGGCTGGGCATGAACTGATTATATCCAGAATAATTTTAAACATTGTCTCAGAAAACCGTTAGCTTTTTGTTTATGTGATTTTTGGTGAATTTATCTCTTCAGAGATCTGCAGCTTCTCAGCTGTGTGTTATGGCTACCTTTATTTGCCTAGGAGTGATTAGTTTGGTTAAATAATAGAGACCAGAATAGGTCCACTAGCTTTACAACAGATGCAATACCATAATTTCCAGTTATGATTTTATTGATGTGAATAACTTGTGTTGAACTAAAGTAAATGTCCAGAAAAAGCATTTAGTCATAACTGTATTCTCTCCAATCTCTTACACTCAGTGCTCTGTGTGTGTACACAGATATACATAGAGATGGATCTCTCTCTCTCTTTTTGTATTTCTGTCCTTCCCTAAAACAATTTTAGTCGCCTCTTGGCAGGGTAGGTGCAAGAAGAGAGCTAGTAAGTCCAACTATTACTCCTTCTCTGACGTGTCGGGAGCACAGTTTGGATGGGGGAGGCTCTCTTAGGAGTGCAATGTTTCCATTGGGACTGAGTAGTTTGGAAACTCGTTATCTGGAAATGAGAGAATGGCACCAGCTTTGCAGGGCATGGTGCAGCATCATGATAAAACACACCAGCAAGAATGCTGACTTAGCAATGATTTCTAATGTCCAATCATTATATAAATTTGTATAGAGCATGGATGTCTTGTGCTTTAATCTCCTTGTAGGTTTTCTTTTTCTGAATATAGGAAGAAATAAACAATCAAATCGTGACTGTGATTACAAAAGTATCTGCAATATAAATGTACTGAAGTATGTGTATTGGCTAACACATGAAGTGAAAATATGTAGATATGAAGCATCTTCAGAAATGCAACTATCTTCTATGTCTGATTACTACCACAAACCTGTTAACAAGAAGTGCTATTGAAGTCTTGCAGTGATAATTATTAATTCTTTTCCTCAACAACAAAAAGCTCCCAGTATTGCTTTTCTTTGGCAACAAAAAAGATCTGACTTTAGATCTTAAGGCCTGAAACAAAGTAAGGAGTTTCCTAGAACAGCTGCTTGGGAGGAGAATTTTAAGCAGTGTAAGTAGGTGACACCACAGGTGGAGATTCCCTGGTGAAAAATAAAACCAAGGTGAATTAGCAGTGCACTGATGAGTGGGTCAGTGGTCTTGACTGTTGATGGATGATAATAGGTACTCTTACGAGCTTGTAGCTTTAACACTAGATTACTAGGCAAGTGTCACATGAGCACAGCGCATCTTATAAGGAAAGCTCTTCATGAATTTCCGACACCTCCTGTTCTGGAGGCTGAGCAGCTTCTGCAGTTTGGATTTGTGGTAATTTTAGATAGAGCTGAGCATAGGCTGTGATTTAGATGGCTTTCTCTTCTCCAGCAGTAAGACTACAGGCAGCAGTCTGTATGAGTCAAAAGGGTATGCAGGATGAAATGGCCTTTACTACATCTATAAAGAAGGATGGGAGTATTTAATTTAGGGATCAAAGATGTCAGGGAATGTTTAGGGAATTTTATGTGCTTTTGTGAGAAAATGGGCAGTACCATTCTGTTGCTTGGAAAAGTAGGACTTGTAATAGACAAAGGTGAGAACTGAAAGTAGAGACACATAGCAATGGGTTTGCAGGAAAAAATGGGGGGATAAATATATTGGAGGAAAAATAGAGACCCTTAGTTTTCAAGGACCAAATTATGTATCAGGTTGTATAATGCTCAGGAGAAGCTCTTGGGCTCTGGTATCTTTCTTAAGCTTTTCTGTGAAACATTGACAAGATGTCCTGTTGCTTTTTTCCAGCAGCCCTTCAGCTAATTCAAAAAATACCAGTTTGGGGAAAGTTAAGAAGTTCATCCTCCATTCAAATGGAGACAGTTATTTCTTGTAATCTCTGAGAGATGGAGGACTGAAAACTGCACAAACCTTATTTTATTCTTATTTGAGGGGTCCCTGATAAATGGCATATGTTATTTTTTAAGAAAACATCACCTTTAGGTTAAGGGGTGGTGTCACTGACCTTTGATCAAATATCATATTGAATCCATTATCTAAATTTCATGTATTAGTCCCCATTTTATTAATAAATTGAAGATTAAGAAAAAGTGTTTTCATGATACAAACCAAACAACAAAAAAAAAGCCAAAACATTGGGGTGGGATAACACCCAATAATAATAAATTTGATTCTGTATTTTGCTTCTTTTTCTATATTTTCTACAGTCTGTGTAATATCAGTTGAATAGTAGAATCATAGTGTAAACTGGCATTTGTGGGCGGCTTTTTGGGTTTGTTTTTTTCTTTTTGGTTGTTGTTTTTTTACAGTCATAGGAAGGATGGCTATATTATGGCCTGAACTTGGTAGTCTTATTGTTTAAAATGGAGTGATACATTAAAAAGTAATGAGCATAGCAGTCTGAGTGTGTCTTTTGCAATGTTAGTGACACTATGATGGATTAACAGCCTGTAAAATAGAAATGCATGCTCTGGCAAATTTTTACCTAACACTTATTAGTATATTTATGGGTATCAATTTTGCTTTTACTTTGCATCTTTTGAACATAATCATGCTCTAATGTGTTTAAAAAAAAACGCAACAACCTAATAAATCTGCTGTTCTTCAGCAGGTGAAGCCTGAGCTTTCCATGGTATGTAATGTCAAGCTATATTATTAAAAGTAGAATTGGATCGCTATACACAAGTCAGAATTTGAAACCCCAGAGTAAGAGACTGTCTTGTATTTTTTCTGTGATAGGGTATCATTCTGTATGATGCTGGAATTATTCATTATGTACAAGTCCAGTTTTTCCACTGACTTAGAGTGTTATAGGAGTGCCCTAATAATAGATTGTTTCATCTGCTTACAGGCAGCAAGGTTTCAACTAATGTTCACTAGAACACAGCCACTTGCGTTGGTGGAAAAAATGCAATCTTAAATCTGGTTCTTATCCAAAGTAACAGTAACTGCTGAAGAAGTGAAACTTAATTTGCATAAAGCAGTAAGTCTTAAATAGGTTTCATCAGGTTGCTATTGTGACCTTAAGACAATTAATGAATTGCCTACACTCTTTTTGAAATTAAATCAATTTTAAATTCTGAAAACTTAAGAAATGTATTTAGTGCTTCCTAGTATTATTTTAGTTTTATTGAAACCTGGTCTTACTCTGCAATTGTGATCAGATATTCAAGACTGTCTTAATGTCCTCACTCTTCAGGACTTTTAATTATCTGTTGTTTTTTTAAAATGTAACATGTTACTGGAATTCATTACCATAATGTGCTTACTTTTTAATACATGCTATTTCCAATAGCCTTTTGAGATAACTTTGATTTCAGGATCAGTCAATGTTCGTGATAAATAAACAAGATTCACCGAAGTGACAGAGCAGAAATAGATCACAGGTTAGCAACTGCTACCACAGAATGATACAAAATTCATTTTCTGTAACATCTCATAAGCAGCACTGTGTTGACTAAACTACCAGTTTCTTGATCTGATATTTAAGACTTCAGAAAAGTCACATTTCCACTTCAAAATTCATACTTGTGTGCAGGAATTAACTGCAGAGTGACAGAATTATAGGCCTCTGTAGTACCTAATGGCTTTACATAATTACTTGACATAGCACTGTTTCTTGGATCAAAAGCTATGTTATATGTTCAACTTTCCAATAAGGACAGTATTTTGAAAATAATTAAATGTTAGCCTGAAGTTTGCAGGTTGCTTTCAGCTGAGTGGTTGGAAACTTAACATCGCTTATGACAATGGGTCAATAGATGATACTTCTATCAATGCAAAAGGAGCTCTCTCTTAAAAGAGTCTTCTCAGTACCACTTTCCCTCTTTCTCCCCCCTCAAATATGTCATTTTTGGTACCCAGTGTTTATATGTCACTAATCCTGCCAGGATCTGAAGTAAAAGCAATGCTTTTCCTAACCTTTGAAGTCTGTATTTTGGGCTTCACCAAGGATCCCTTAAAGTGGCTCTGAGAAATTTGCAAGGTTTGGGTGAACATTCACAGGCCATTATAGATATGACTAGGGGCTTCATTCTAGTACGCAGACAGTAACAGATTAGCACTTAAATATGCTGTGACCTTTAGTCTTCATTTGTGTCATCAGAGAAAGAGTGCTAGGTTTGTTTGTTTCCATAGTATTCTGCCCATTATGTTAGAGCTCTCAATTACAGTTTCTCATTTCTAAGTCCTATCTTCTGTTTTCAAGTATTTTGAATGCATTGAAAGCATTAACATTTACAACCTAGCACTAGCCTTGTGAGTAAAAAGGTAATTTATTTGCATAGAGAAGAGTTCATTTCCTAGCATGACACTTGAAAGAAACCAAATGCGGACTTTGTCTTAATAGTTGAAAAATCAAAATAAATGAAGCTTATGTAAAATGGCACTAACAGACTAGAGCTACAGTGGACTGCTGAAATTGGATTTGGTTAGCTATAAACATCATTAGCTTAAAGCATTCTAGCTTACCATGCAGTGTGAGCTCCCATAGGCTGGGATGCGATAATGCTTTGCTCTTTTACATTTTAACTCCTTGTGGAGATGCTAAAGCCAGCTGAACATAGGCTTTGTAGAAGCTAAATTAACCATGTATTCCTTGGGGGTTTATGGCAAACTGTGAGGTTTATATGGTGTTGAAGTGTGCTAAAGATAACATGACAGTAACCTAAAATGCTGTACTTGCAACATATTAATTGTGACTGTACATTAGTATTTTTAAAACTTTAGAGATTGTATTTATTCTCATGCAGCTGATTTTGAGTTTATGTAAACATAGGTTGCATACACCCTTAATATTCTCATGAACTGAAATATTAGTGTTTGATTTGACCTGAACAGTATACGCAAACAAGATGATAATATTACAAAGTTGCATACAAAATACTGATGTGGTTTAGAATTTTTGCACTGTTTTTATTTCTGTAAGTCACCAGCTCATGCCCATTATGTGAAATTATGTTCATTTAATCCCGTGAGTAATGTTACTTGGCCTCAATCTTTGTTTTAAGTGGGTTGGAATCAGTCAATATCTAGGCATTCCTGTACCAATGAAACACTTAGATTTATACACATGGGACCTTCATAAAATTCAAAGAATACATGTACATATGTTAAGTCTCTACAGAATAGGTCTAATGTGCAGTCTCTTGCTCTTTCTCAGATGTACAGCTCACTTGAAACAAGTAAGCCTGTGTTCTCACAGCATGCAAACACTACTTGATGAATCCTTCCACCATTGGGTTGTTTCCAAATAGTAAATCCTGAACGTTCAGATTTTGCCTTTCATCTGACAATCTCAAAGTGCTTTGTGAAGCTGAGGTGACTTTTGTTATCTCTCTACTTCTCCTGTTTTCATTTTCCATGTGTAAGTGTACGTGAAACATTATACTTGCAGAGAAGTAAGGGAAAAGTTGCATACAGTTGTTAAAGACTGGAAGGATTTTCAGTACAGGACATTATATAAAATTGTTTATTGCATAAGGTGGCTATATTGCTTCACTTCCTCCTTTTTTTTTTTACCCTCCCACTGCCTTTATTTAAGGGATCACTTTTTAAAAGAAGTATTTCAGAGAAGGGAAAAGGTGGGGGGAAGGGACATTTTAGTCTCTTCAATCAAACAAAAAAAATGCACTGTAGAGAACACATCTGAGGATTATAATCTCAGTATTTAGAACTGCTGAGAAATATACTACAAAGCAAGTATTAACACCACATCATGCAGTGTAGTTAGGATTTGTCTGTTTTTGCAGTATTTGAATCTTCTAATATATGTGGAATAAAAACTGATGTATTTCCTTTTTTGTTGGTTTTGTTTGTTTGTTTGTTTTAATTTCCAGCAGAAGTGGCTTGCATCTTCAGCAAGGCTTTTAGCACTTTAGCCTTCTGCATTTATTCCTCTCTGTTTAAAACTCATTGTAGATAAGCATCTGAAAAAAGAAATACAATAAACATTTCTGTTAATTATATCATTTCCTCCTACTCTTCTCCCCTGCACCATATGTTCTCTTCTCTTTATGCCTCTCAATTGATTTTTATTAGGGCTTGATACATGTCTAATCAGAAGACCTCAAAGTATGCTCTGATGATGCAAATGTGACCCTGTTCCTGTACCCTTTTATAAGTGTAAATGTATCTGGAGGTAGACGGAGGAAAGAAAAATGGGATTAATTTGTCAGGTAAAGTTACTATATGTGTTTATGTACAGGACTTTCCCTTAGTCTGTGTTCTCCACTTCAGCCTTTGTGTCAAATCTCATATTACCCTTTGCCCTTGACCTATTTTTTGTTTGTTTGGTTTGGTTTTTTGTTTGTTTGTTTTGCAATTTTTTGTTTGTTTTGGGGTTGTTTGTTTGTTTTGTGTTTTCCCCAATCCCTTGGTTATTTTCCTGAATGTGGTCCACTGCAAAAGCTTTGGGGATTCATCAACTTTCTCTGACTGTGCCTGTGACTTTCTATTACAACACTTGATGATTCACGTGTCCAAATTTTATTTCTGCTTTCATGGGGAAAACAGCTTCTTTCATTTTCTGTGAGGTACTAAAATGCACCATTGTACTTGATCATCAAAGACACAGCAGGAGATTAGATGCCATTTTTATCCCTTAAAAATGGGGGGCTGGGGGCAGGGCGATCCAACTTAATATACTTGTATAAGGAGCTCTGCTTGAGACCACTGGCATGTAAGTAACTTACCTGCACTTACTGATAAGATGCACTTTGGTTTTAGAATGTAAATTTGCTAAGTGCATAAACATTTTCCTTCTCTGATCAGTTATCTGTACATACATTTTTCTAGTGGGACCAGCACTTAAAGATTCTTCCAGGTTTGGCAGTTATATATAACAGCATAAGGACATGATAGAAATGCTACATTACTTCCAAAGTATGAATTCATTGCTATGCTTCTCTGAAACTTAGCTTTCTTCTGACTTTGCTCCAGGACATCACAAGGCTGTACCAAATAATGAAGCACAGTGCTATATCCCCAGTATAAAGGACTCGAACCTTTCAGCAGAACTTACCACTCCTTTTTTTTTCTATTTATTTTCCTTGGTCCTTATGCAAACCCACTTAGGGAAAGTTTCTGCATCCTCCTCATGAGGGCAACATCGGGGAATGGTAACATTGATTTTGAACCTGGTATCTTGACTGCAGTGATCTGCATACCCCAGGAATAGTCAGTAGCGACCAGGCCAGGATATAATAGCTTGGCAGAAAGTGTTGTCACTTCTAGTGGTTTATACGTATGGTCTGTATGTGTTAAACCACTGTTACAGTATAGGTGTGCTTTCCATTCACTGAATTATCAAGAGGAGCTAAATAACTGCATGAACATAACCAGTGTGCATTAATGAAAGATACTGAAAGCACTCTATGGTATACTGTGTACAAATGTTTGTTAACAGAAAAGGAGGTGGCCATGCTTGTACTGTCATGTATACATTTCTTTTTCAAGTAAATTCTTTTTCTGAGACTAGCAGTAGTAGAAATAGGGTTCCTATATTAAACAAATGTGAGTGTCCAGTTATACATGCCAAATGCATAAATTATAGATCTGATATGGTATTGAATATATAATAAATGTAAATAACATCAAGGCTTGACAAGTGACATTATCATATTTTCTTGCCAATAATTAGGGATGGTTTTAATATAAGTTACATTTCTCAGGCCTATTGAACACAGAAATATTGTATGTGCTTTCAAAAAGTTTCTGGGGCTTCCAGTAATTCTTTGAAGACCGAAGCTAGCTGTTATCTGTCACCAGTACACTGCACTGACTTGAAGCAGATAAGGATCTGTGTTAATGTAAAAATGAATGTTGAGTCCCACAAATTATCCTTATAAATTTCGTTCCTGACACTGTTTAGCATACAAAAAAGCTAAACAGCACAAGCAGTGAGGCAGTCCACCATTCATGTTTCATTCCTTGTTTTGAAAAGATACTATTGTTTATATAATATGTTCAAAGGCGCACATAATTCATTATATACAGTTATTCAGTCATGTGCATTTTTACATTTCTGCCTGTAGGTAGGCTGAACACCTGGTGACATGGCAGCATATTTAAAACAGTGCTTAGAAAATCCACAGTAGTGGCACAGATAATAGGACTTTCAAAATGGTTGATAAAAACACAAAATAAGTGTCCCTTTTAACAAAACTTTCATTATTGACTTCATATGAAGGTAACAGTACAGACAGAAATACGATCTATTTACTGTTCCTGGTGGGGATAGCCAGTGGGTGGTGAAAGTTGCAGTGTACCATGCTACTCTGTTCTATACAGTTTCCCTAAGGTCATCTTTCTGTCTTTGAACTTCTAGTTTCTTCTGAGAAAGCAGAAAGCTTTTATCAGCCAGGTGTTGAATAGAGGTTTTGATATTTAAAGCAAATCATTCAGTGCTCTGATCAGTTATCTGTTAATGTGGAAAAAAAATTACAAGTACTACATATCTAGCTTCAAGACAGAAAATGTTAAATAAGACAAGAATAGTATACAAAGGCAGAGTGAATGTTCTGGGGTGTTAATTCTCACCCCAGAGGGAAGAAACCAGAATTCTGGAGCGGGCGCTGGAGCTATATTGTATGATGCAAGGATGACTCAGCCCATGCTCAGATCATCTCCAGGTCTTGCCATACTTATTTATATTAAAGTTCAATTGCTATTTTAAGTCTCTGCATTTAGTGGAGAAGAAGGTGAGAAACAAGCAGAGGGAGAGGAATAAAATCAAAAGGAGGGAGGGTAGCTTTTAAAATACGACAACAACAACAATACCTGGACCAATCCCTCCTGCTCCCCACGCTGCTCTATCCGTGGAGGAGCTTGTAATCCTATGGTTGCTATATCAAAGAGATTCTTCTGCGAGCACAAATTAATAATTTATTCATCGGCTCGAGCCAGTTAGCCCGCATTGATTTACTTGTGCTGCATTTCTTTTCATTCATAAACCTTTGCTAGTCCCGGTCTCTCGGATAGTGACTCTCTGCAGCGCTCAGGCGTGGGAGGAAGCCGCGAACGTGCCTTTATGCACAAGGGCGTGCTATATATGACTCAATTAAATGTGCGAGCCTGACCTAAGCCCGGGGCTCGCTCCGGGAAGCCGCTGCTCCAGCTCCTCGGCGATGCTGCCTCGGCGGGGATCGCTCCTCTCCTCCTGCCGGCTGCCTGCGTCCTCCCCGGTGCGGCTCCGCGGCCGGGATGCCGGGCGCTCTCGGCGCCGAGGGCTGAGCTCCGGCCATCCATCGCCTCTCCGGGCTGTGTGACAGACGCTTGTCATGCGGCGGTGCCCTGCCTGAATTGGCCGGGTCTCCGGTGGGTGTGCACGGCCCCCACCCCCCTGCCAGCCCTCCCTAGCTCAGCCCCCGGCAATGTGCAGCGCGCTCTTCTCGCCTTCCTGGAAGGGCTCAACTACACTTTCAGCTCCTCCAGACTTTCTCTGCTTTTGCCATACAGAGGCACCCTCCCTCTGGTCCAGCTCCTCCTGTGCCTGCCTCTCTGCCTCCGCGCTATCCCGTTAAAAGGCTGCTGCTCCTGCTCCACTGAACCAATGCGCTGGCTGACTTGATCTGGGATGAAGGCTGGAGGTTGCCAGCGAGGGAAAGGAGAACTCTAGGCAGCTTTCCATTTGCAAAGTGAGCAGTAATTGCAAGAAGACAGCCTCCCCACTTGGAATCAATAGTCTGCTTTCTTGCTGCTAAGGGCACTTTGGAGCAGCAGTAGGTCACTGAAGTAACTCCAGCACACTGCTGACTGCGGAGTTGTAAAGAACTACATGCAAGTGGCTGCAGTAGTGCTGGAAAACGCTTTGCTGTTACCAGGGACACAATAGTTTTCAAGTCATTAGACCTTCGCTTCTGGTCCTCTCCTTCCGTTACACAGAGAAGGGTCATTCTTTTGGAGGGATGAGGATGGAGCTGTGATTTCTTCCAGTGTTGTTCTAGTGGAGGGGGTAAGGGTGGGGAAAGAGGCTTTAGAAGCAAAACCCCACTGCTGCTGAATTCAGCTTTACTTTAATTTCCCCAAATCTTTCCAGGCACAGAGAGGCACAATGCCAGAGAATCTGAATCTTCTTCGGGCTTTTGGGGGAGTTTTCTTTATCTTCTGGACAGCTTTTAATACAGCCTTAGTGGATGTGGTTGGATCGGAGCAGCAGATCCCCTTGTCTGTGTAAGTGCTTTCATACTATTGCTCTCAGGACCATGTTCAAGGATGAGAACTTGACTGCTTAAGTTCTTATCTTTTTATATTGCAGATATTTGACTGCTCAAGGCACATTTGCTCCTCTGTCAGCCGTGTTTAAAGTGGCAGTCTAATGTGCTCAGCACTACTTTAATTTTATTGTAGGAGGATGTGTGTGGAGTGCATGGCCGCCGAGTCTTGAGTGCTTGTATTTACTGAAGTTGATGCTATTACGTTAACTCCTTCTCATGTGAGAATTTATCATTAAGAACTGTTCTGCCATTTTATCTGCTGCTTTCCTTTCAATTGATATATGTTACATTGTGCTAAAGCATGTTCTGTACAAGTTGATTCTTTAAATTTAAACAGCACAGATTGGGTAGTTTCATATCAGAGGCCTTACCTTAGCACAGCATCTAGTTTGTGCTTATACTGGAACAGCTTCGCTAATCTTTTGCTGTGCTTTCGTTCCTTAGTGAGCTCTTTAATGCAAAATTGCTAGGATCCTTCTGAGTGCAGCTGAAGCTGTTACAGTCTGTGTTGCTTGCTCTGACATGTGTATTACATTTCTTCCTGTCTCTCAATTTTTTCTTCACAGTGTAAAGCTCTGGGCCTCAGCATTTGGTGGGGAGATCAAATCTATTGCAGCTAAGTACTCAGGTTCCCAGCTCCTGCAGAAGGTAAGGATCTCTTCAGTTGTAATAAGGAAGGTCTTACAGAGAAAATGGAGGCAGATTTAATTTTTTAAATGAGCAGGAAAGCAGTGCTGTACTTGCTTTGGTCCAAGATCTATTTTTGTATTGTATACTAGTCCCTGAGGACTCTTTGCATTGCACTGCACTATCTGGAGAGTCCTTGATTAAGTTGGTATTTTTCTTTTTGGATGATTTTTTGTTATCATTAGAAAGTAAACTCCAACACTTTTATTTCTTGAAGTCTAGGCTTCAGCCTAGATTGCGGGTATTTAGTCTGGTTGCTGCATTGTTATGATGATGTTTCTGTGTAGAAGCAGCTGCTTCTTCTGAAAAATGTTGACTTCATTGAAGGAGCAGAATTAGTGCATATTGTATTATTTTCACCCTGTGCTGTATGAACGCAATTCATGTATTCCTGTATCAGGAGAAGGCGGTTGCACTGTTGTTTGTCATCTCTGCAGTTTTTACAATCCCATTATTCCCCCAATCATCTCAACCCAGTGCTGGGATGTATTACATCATTACAGATAAGAGGAATGAATGTGGTTATCTTCTTGCTCAGCTGCACAGCTGTGTAATAAGCTAGTGAAGTATTGCAAAAACTTAAGAAATTGGTATAAGTCTACATAATTGAGGCAGAGGGTAAAGAGAAAGCGGATTTGAGTATTAGGTATGTATCAAGGACTGTGTCTACTCTAATTTAAATATGTAACCTATAGTAAGGTTCTGTATTGTAGACTATTTTTATAGAAGTTGCTGAAAAAATATAATCAGAGACTATGAGGAATATGTTAAAGATTTTAAGACTGTGATTTTGCAGCATTTAATACGTGATCCTCAAAATACAATATGGAAATGGGATAACATTGAGACATTCACTGATGCAGAGACACGCATTCAACCCATATGTTAAATTTCTGCTGTTATTTTAGATGTGAATTTTGGTTCCGAGTAACACGTTTGGGTTTTTTTTTCTTCTTTCTTTT
>VZTL01041540.1:0-75721 GCA_013400535.1 Scopus umbretta
ATCTTGGCAAACAACTGGAAACCCAACAGCTGGAAATATCTGTCAGGCCATGACAAATTGCAAAATAACAAACAAGCAAACGGGAGGAAATGTGCATATAAAAAAAATTTTCTCCTGGCATATTGTCAATAAGCTGCAATTTTTCCTTCCACAGGGAAGGGATTTAAGTTCTTGAATTATATGATGCTTGGAGATGTCATTTCTTTTTCATTAAAAAAACCCCCAACCAACCAAAAATTTCCAACCCCAAACTCACAAACTGGTATTAACAAAACAAGGTAAAAGGACAAATCTCCCAACAATGACAACCGAAAAATAAAGGTACACGTCAGCATTTGTAATCAAAAACTACTACATACTGTACTTGGGAAGTCTTCTGGGAAAAGATCATTGGCATCTAGTGAGGACATCACTAAAAGTCTTGTGCATATGATATGTATGAGACAATGATGCCATCGGAGGGTGGATGGACGGACCCTTAGGAAACTGTCACTCACAAAACTGTTCCATGACAAGAGAAAATAAGAGATGTAAAAAGGATTGGTTTTCCCCATCCCCACCCCCCAAGCGTTACAGATTCCTTATCATTTGTCGGAAACAGCCTCTTCTAGACTCAGTTTTTTTGTTTTTTTTTTAAAAAAAAGTCTTCAGCTTTTGAAGAAGTCCATTGATTTCTGAGATGCACTTGGTTCCACAGCACCAAAGAGCTTCAGCTCTCTCTCCCCTTTGATTTGCTAGCAGGGGCTTTCAGTAAGGACTGCTGGTGGCAGGACGTTCCCAGAGCCACCATCCCATGTGAGAAAGACAAGTGCTTCTCGTGACCTTTCTTTGCATTCATTTTCTTGAAAAAGTCTCGTTGCTCCAGAGGTGTCTGGACCCAGCTGCAGCAGCCTTGTGCAAGAGGAAATAGATGAAGCTGCTCTTTTCTCTTCCTTTGGAGACTCCCATTGGTCTTGGAGCCCTTTTCGAGAATGCAATTGCTTTATTATTATTTAAAAATATTTCATAGGTTTTTTTTTCAAAATAGTTGTCTTTTTTTTGTTCCCTTTTTCCATTGCTTAAATTCTAGAAGCTCTTGGCGACTTCTCATTAATGATGACAGGGTGTTTCTTCCTGTTGCCATGATCCTCAGAGCAGCTGCCTGTCTCTGGTCCATGCAGAACACTCAAGAACTGGAGCTTGGACGTACAGGGGCAAAGGGGAGCAGGGCCTCAAGGAAGAGGAGTAGGAGGACATGTAGCTATCAAACCTCCACAGACTGAATTTGGTTCATCTGTGCTCTCATCACCTGGATACTGTTCAGAATTTTCTTCTGGTGTCCTGCTAAAGTGACCCCAACTCGCAGAATGTCCCTTTGGGAGGAAAAGAAACAAACACTGCGTAAGTATCAGAAGACATTGTCTTGCAGCAGAACAAGCTAATATATGAGCATGGTGTGTAGGGAGCTCAAGTCTCCACAGATTTATTCCATAAATGCAACAAATATATGCAAACCTCTACTCTTTTTGACTCTTCCCAATTTATTCTCCCAGTCTTTGCATTTGCTACTACCTGCAGCACCCCCAGAGTACTGGAAGCCTCAGAAGAGCGTGACAACAAGTATCACAGGCTCTGCTCACTGCTTTCAAGTGAATTTGCCTTAGGTTTTCTACCCCTGAATCATTTTGTTTCTTTCTTTGCATGTTTCGATTCTCTCTCTCATTTTGTGACACAGTAACCCATTTTTTCCATCCCTGGAGACATATGAACAGGATGTGCTACGCCCTCATCAGTGTGAATCTCACTCCCCCTGTGCAGATGATGGCTGTTCTTGCTCCTTTTGTGTTGATCTGATGAGGCCATGAAGTGATAAACTTTTGCTAGTTATCTTCTTTGTTAGATCATGGCAATCTAATTTTTGTATTGCTTCTAGTTTTTATAGATATTAGGCATCTGGGAAAAATAAAGATCATGCCAAGAGCATGAGTGTGACTCTGTGTTGGTCCTATCTGTGATCACTCCAGCTGAGTTTACAACTCATCTCCCTCTTGGTGGATAAATCTGTCATGAATTCTTCTGATCAGGGAACGAATGGCATTCATGAGACATGACCCATACCTGACTCTAAGGATTTTCAGTTGCCTTTTCTCCTTCCTTGAGTGTCAGGAACAGACTTTTAAGAGAAAGTATGGCAAAACCCTTGCCTGTTTTAGAGTGGAAGTCAATGGGCAAAGAAGGGTAAACAGGAGCTCCAAGGAAAGGTGGAAACTCCTCTACCGCGAGTGGCACATAAGCCTGTATGTTTGCTTTAGTTTGCTTTTAGACCTTGTCTCTTTGGTGAAACAAGAGGAGCATGAGGAAGGAAAGCTGGGCGTGGAGCTATGCCACAGATTTACACATTCTGGCCGGTGGTAACTGTCTGGAGACAACCACTGGAGCATGCTTCAGCCCATGCCCTCTTAGACTGGTGTGAGACTGAACATCCAAGCCACAGCTTTGCTGTTGCCCAGACTCCTACTCAGCAAAGCAAAGCCTGCTAGCACACTGCACAAATCTGGCACCCATGATGGTGTCCTTCACAGGACTGTTTTTCTTACTGCAAGGGCTTTCCATTCCCTCCGCTGTCCCAGCCAGATGTGCCAAGCTAGGGGATTTTTCTCCTAGGATGAGTTTGGCACTTTGACTTTTGCTTTTGTTCTGATTGGGAACAAAGCCTAAAGTCTTCACTCATGTCTGTAAACCAGAGTAAGACTTTGGCCCTGCGCTTCCTAAGCTTTTTGCCCTGGGCATATATTCTTTGGTGACCCAGGTGTCCCAGCCTGCAGACAAACCAGTGATAAACCTTTCAAGTAGGTCAGTGTTGAAACCATGTGGATTTGGTGACATGAAGCAGCCTTCAGTAAACATTTGCACTTTGCTGGCTATCCAGATTTGAAGAAAACAGTGTCTCATGGCAATTCAGCTCATGATTATCTACTTCTGCAAAGAGCAGCGAACATTAGAAGGTGGTTTCAAGTAATGCTGCAGCATGATTTCCCAAGGAAAAAGGACTTGGAGAGTCCTTCTCTCTATTATTATGTCTAGCCAAGCAGGTGAAAAATGTGGGAGGTCTGTCAAAACTGGTGGGGACCTGAGCTGAGGATACCCTTGTGACTATGATGAAGGCACTCAGAGAGGACTTGGAAGATACTGTGAGGGACATGGTAAGGAACTGGGAGAAGTTGCATTTAAGGGACACTGAGCATGTCTGTGAAGAAACAGACTTCATTAGCTGGATTGCCTGCAGAACTGTTTGCTGTTACATATATTGCAGATAGCACAACTTAGGCAGGGTTGGGTTGTGGTGTGGGTGTGATGTCCCAGTTTGGTCAAAGTTCTTCTTCCCTATCCTTCTCTATCCTTCAGATTTTATGGACCCTCCTTCTGCCGTATAGTGTGTCAAAATCATCCCCAGGGCCTTGTGGTTGTACCACAGATGTACTGAAACAGTCAGAATTGCCATGTGAACTTCCTGACAGCAAATGAGAACAAAAAGCCAGAAAAGGTCAGTTGGGCTGTTTGCGTGAATGGATTCTGAGTCGTTGGTAGATTTAAAGTATGGAATTAGGCACCAAATCCAAAAACCTTCCTGGTTACCAGGCACAGAGACATCATAGCACTTACAGATGGCTTTAATGCTTGGCGCTTTCTTAGGCAGGGTTTCTAAAGCTAACTGCAACCAACCACAAATCTTTCACCAGAGGCATCAAAGCCCCAGCTAGCCCCAAGGGATTTCAAAAACCACCACGAATGGATTTCAGCTGCCTGCTTCTTCTGAAGAACTTGCTAAGATTTTGCCACTGAGAGACGTTTTTAGTGGATGCAGGACAATTCAGAACAAACTTGAAACCATCCGGACTTTCAGAGGCCTTTCTTAGGCAGAAATTTGCAGCATACTTGTCGCCATCACCAATAAGCCATACATCCAAGAGGACTACAGAGTCTAAAGTGCTCTTGAGTGGCTGGAGAATTGCCTGATGCTGGCCTGAAATCTCCATTTGTTCCATGCTGGGGTTTTGGAGACCATTGTGGGGGTTTTCATTTTCACAGTGGGGACATGCAGCGTGATAGCGTGGAAATGAATTCTGCAGATATGGAGCGACAGACAGACACACAGTCTGGAGACAAGACAGATCCTGCAGAACAGAGTAGTTCTGCAGAAAGTGAATAGAGTAAAAGTGAGTCCACAAAGCAACAACTTCCATAAAAGTAAAACCACATCATGTGGAAGTAAAAACTAACTTAATAACGACCAATTGCTGTTAAACTATTGAGACTTTTCCTTGTGCTTTTGGACTAGAAGCCTGGGCACTTACTCTACAGTCATCTGAGATACTACATCAAAGGTGGTAAAGCCAGCACTGGCAAAGCTCTCCTTGTACTGGCTCATTTTGATGGCATCCAGCCATTCATCCACAGTGTTGAAGCTGGTATAATCCGGGATTGTGCGGTCAAGTAGGGGAAGGTTCATCCTGAAACACAGAAATGGGGAATGAGCAGAACAAACAGCGGCAAGCATGTGTATTTCTGCACCCTCCATAGCTGGAGGGACCTGGACCAGCATCATTCACAGTGCCTGCACCACACCGTATTAAGAAGTATCACCTAGAAGGCATTCTTCTATTCAACTGAAGGAAAGATTGTGTAGAGCATCAGAGAAGTCTTTCTGGATCAGTTTGTACAGGAGAGGTAGGAGCCATCAAAGATGATGGGATACAGCTCTAAAATACTGGCTCTGCAGAGGGAGAAAGTGCATTCTCATAATGGGGCCAGTGCTTCCCACAAGTTGGTGTATCCCCACCCAGTCCAGGGAAACAACATACTGCCTGATGAGGCTTTATTTGCCTCCACTGCACTACGAAATCAACCATACCCATCCATCACGTGGTCATGAAACCAAGATGCTCCTCTAACTGTGCAGAGTACACTGTCCAATTCAATCAGCTGTGTTCACCATATCTAACTCGTCCAAGGAGAAGGACCAGAGCAACCTTCATGTCTTTTAATGCCCTTCCTATAAAGGACCAAACAACACAGGCCAAGCTGCCTCTGAAATAGCTAGCCTAGAGAGATGCAAGGATGGTGCCCACTGGGACACAAAGGACAGCAGATCTTCAAAGAGAAGCCAAAGGACAAGAGGAAGACTGAGACACATACCCAGAGGAAATAGGTGCCATGGCTTTCAGGCTGTTAGGATTTCTGATCATTTTATCTAAGGTGTTGACAATTTGCCCAAATTTGGGTCTGTGGTTTCGATCCTTCTGCCAACAGTCAAGCATTAGCTGGTGCAGAGCATTTGGACAATCCATAGGCGGTGGCAGCCGATAGTCCTGCTCGATAGCATTTATAACCTGCGAGAGGAAAAAAAGAGATCAACACATTGGCAATAAAAACTATTTAATTCATAATGTCCCTTTTCTTGGGTCCTGAGGGTGACTGGCATGGCCAACCATATTGCAGCAGGGCTGCTCTTCCTACACTAACTGCTGCCTATCATGTCAGCCACTGATTCTTGTAGCAATGCACTGCTCTCTAACTGCCAGCTCTCTGCATGTCACATCATCCTGTGAGGTGACACCAGTCTGCTCTCTACTTGTGATGAGCCATGCCCATCAGTCTCCTAATCTGGGGAAAGAGAGCGTCCCCGCTACCTTGACAAGTATGAGCCCGCAGCTCCAGGCATGAAAAAGGTGAGTCAGAGAGAAAGGTTCATGTTTTCAGACAGGTACACCGCACAACGTAACAGTTCACTGGGAGGAGAACATCCCCATCCAGTGAAGGGTCTGCTCATGAGTTACAGACAGGGGAAGCTTCCCCTGTGTTTTCCTTCTTCCAGTGGTGTTTTCTACTCCTGCCAACAACCCAGCCCTTCCAGGTGACAGAATTGTGCCATGGGACAGGGTTGAGTGTGCTGAGCCAGAAGTAAGAGCTGGATCTCCCCACCATCCTGGGTAATACAAACTGAAGCACACAGTGGGGAGTTCCAAGACCTTGGTCAGCAGAGCCAGACACAGGATAACTTTGCTAGAGCATGCAGAGGAGGGTTGCAGCACACCTTGCCTAAGCGACGCTGCAGCTCTATAGGCCAATGCAAGAAGGCTTTGGCTGCTGCCTGTTTGGTCTCTCCTTACTGCACCACACGACCTGGGAAAATGCCTGGTCTTGCAATGTTCAGTGGAAATAGCACATGCACAAGGGCTAGAGGATCTTCTTCAAGGGGAACCCCATCTCCCTGTCACTCTGCACCTGTAGCCCTCCATCCTCTCATGGGTAATCAAGGAGGATGGAGCTGCACAGCTTCTTCCAGGGGCGTATGTTCCTCTGACTGAGGCATGTGACAGGCAGGGTTCTCCTACGTTCTTGGCCTTATGAATCCTACACGCGGCATGGGCAATGAAAGGTGAGCAGAAGGAGCCATGGACACTAGAAACAGGCTTGTGCATGGCAACAAAAAACAGAAGTAAGGATACTGTAGTAACTGAAATCAGGGGTGGCATTTTGCAAATGACCAACTCTCCACAGAGATGATAAAAAAGGGGAGGGAGATTGACAGAACCTCCTATGGGGATCCAGAGGGAGGACCTTAATGTCTCTGGTTATTCTCATCGTGTGATCAAGGCTGCCATGGCTTTGTCCAGACATGTCTTGTATACTTCCAAGGACAGAAATCTGTCTGGTGGGCTAACCCGCGCCTGTACCATCCTGTGGGGAAGGACTAGCAATACTGTTACAGCAGCACGATGAATACATTGTTGGGCAGGAAGGCTGCATAGAGAAAATCAGATTCTGCATTGGGATTGGGAGAGCATCAGGGAAGAGCTGGTAGAGAGGTGACACTGCAGGTGCTGTGGCAGTAGAAGGCTGCTGCTCCAAGGGAGGGTAGGTGACAGATCCATGACAAGCAATCCAAGGCATGAGGTGGAGCATCTGGCAGGGTTTAAGATGGACTGTGGCTTCAGGCACAGAATGGACTGGGAGGGTGCTCCAGACACTGATGTGTGTGGCCAAGGTGCTGTGCAGACTGATCCGAGACAGATGGGGGCTGGCACTGCTGCTGCCAGAATGTACCAGATGGAAGGATTCCTCCCCCTGCCCGGCTGGACATGACGGTGCCCCACTGGGCCTGTGAAGGTCCAACCTGAGGCATCGCTTTGTGCAGCTCTTGGCTTCAGTTCAGGGATTCTCCCAAGAGGTGCAAGGTGTCCCCTCTCCCATTTCTCTGGATGGCAGATCTGTCCAAGACAGAGGGGAAGGGAAGCATGGGAGGAGCCGGGCTGGGGAGGGTCATCATGCAAGCATCAGGCGCTCGTCTCCAGCATGGACTGAACAGTTTCCCGGCAAGCCGCCCACTTTGCTGCCAGCAGATGCATCCAATGAGGGGGCACAAACTGCCCTCTCCGTCTCCTCTCCCCCCGCAGCCTCCCCAGGCGCTCACACCCCAGGGTCAGGAGGCTAATCTGCAGCGAATATCCACCACGTGCTCATTCGCAGGGAGGACCAGCTGCAATTAAGTGGTGACAGCTTCTGGGGCACAATGTCCCGCGGCAGAAGAAGGGAAAGAAGAGGCTGGGGACAGGCGCCACGCAGCAAGCTGTGCTGATGAGACAGGCACGGGCTCTGCCACCCCTGCTGCCTGAATCAGTGCTGCTGCAGCACAGGGGTTGTGGCAGGAGAAACCATTGAGGGAAGAGGTCCAGGGGAGGAGAACAAGGCAGGGGGACAGCACAGGGCTACGTGTACAGACGGATGCCAAGGCAGGGAGAAGGGCAGTGACACCTGGCTGCAGGAGATACTTGAAACTGCAGGTGATAATGAAGCCTTAATGCGAAGGGAGTTGTCCTTTCTGAGAAAGGCATACCCCTAACTCCCTTCCCTTTGGCTCAAACAATTGATGCAAAGACTTTTCTGGTATGCCAGAGGCTGGGACAAAGCCATGAACAGCCAGAGGTGCTAAGATATCATGTATCTTCTCCAGGCGTTGGGGACTCACTTGAATAAACTCCCACCAGGTAGTAGAGAGGAAATTGTCCCATGCTGGAGAAACATGACGTGGCACGGACAGAGTTACACTGACTTGAAAAAGGTCTGATTTGCCATCAGGGTGGGAGAATTAGCAGGAGTCAGATGGGAGCTTGGCTCTCACTCCCTCCCTGTAAAGCAGGTTTTTTTCAGGAGCCCACAGGATGATGGAGATGCAGGTGGCAGTCCGAAGGCTTCCAATGGACTGCCCAGAGGCAACTCTGAAACAAGATTGAAGCCAGGCAGATGCTGTAACTTGCAGGTTTGCAAGACCCAAGCTTGCAGCAGAGGGGGAGGACAAGCCTTCTGTGCACCAAGGGTCTACCCAGGACCTTGGTGTTAGATCCTGAGGGTTCGCAATGTGAAGATCACCTGAAAAAGGGCAGCTCTTCAGAGAGACAATGTTACAAGACACCTGGGAGCCCCACACCAAGGGGTCTTCTGGACACACACATGCAGGTGTAGCAGTCTGCATGGCACTCATTGCCACTGGACAGATGGGCTTTGACCACCCAAGTCAAGACAAACAAGGAAAATTGCATTTCTATGGTGAAGGTGTGGACTGCAGTCACAGGTCACCCTTGCATGGAGGCAAGGACTCACAGGAACTGCCTGCATCCCAGGGAGCAAGGAGTGCACATAACAGTTCTGCCTGAATTAAAGAAGAGTCATAAAGTATTTAAGCATGTTCTGGAATACCTTGTGGTTTTGGCTTCTAGCTGCGTACAAGTTGCTTGGCTTCTTACACACCATAGTCCAAGCTTGCCATGGGAGATTTAATGACCATGTAGTGGAAGATGTCCTTGACCATGGCGGGGGAGTTGGACTAGATGATCTTTAACGGTCCCTTCCAACCCAAACCATTATATGACTGTATAACAGACTTTCATTAAATGCCTGTGGTCTCCTGCAGATGAAGATCTGCCTGCTGCTGCAGGAGCTCTCAGGTCAGTGGCAGCATTTTGTTTTTCCACCTACCTGCTCCTTTTCCTCCTGGGCATCTGTCTACCACCACTGAGGGTGCTCAAACTAACCTTGTCCTACTGCAGTGGGTGTTGTACGGTCCCTAACCTCTGCTACAGCAGCACGATGGGACCAGAACCATAATCCCCATTACTTCTTACAAAGGCGTTGACCTTGGACACATCTCCCATGACAGAGAAGGCTCCAGACGTGCCACAGGCTGGGTCTATCTGTAGCCATGCTTTGGCCTTGCAATGCTCCCAATTTCAGTGTGTCTGCTCCTTGTTTCTTAACAACTCACATCTTGATTGGTCATATCCCAGTAAGGCCGCTCGCCATAGGACATCACCTCCCACATAACTATTCCATAGCTCCACACATCACTGGCTGATGTGAATTTTCGGTACTGAATTGCCTCAGGTGCTGTCCACCGTATTGGGATCTTCCCACCCTGCAGGAAAAAAACAGAGAGGATGGTAAGAGAAAGAGCAAGAGTAACTGAAAAAGATGAGTGTCCAAAATATTTGCCTACCATATGCTGGTAAAATCCTAGAAGGAAGGGATCACGGGACTATCCCTAACACTAGATCAGGCTGGCTGTGGCTTGTCTAGCCCAATCTGGGAAACCTTTAAGGATGATGATTCCCTTCATTTGTCTGGTGACCTGTCCCAGGGAAGAAGCTTTTCCTGTTATTCACCTCCAACTTCCCAAGCCATCGTTTTGCCTATTGCCCCTTATTATATCATCTGGTACGACTGCAAAGAGTTTGTCTCTGTCTTCTTCCTAACTGCCCTTCAAGTACCACAGGTCACTTGTAGGTGTCTCCTCAGCCTCCTCTTCATCATATTAAACAAGCCCAGCTCCTTCCACCTGCCTGCTGCTATAGCAATCCTAGGCATGACAAAATGCCCATTGCGCTAGTAGGGTCTTTTGTAGAAAAATGAATGGCTATGAATGTTGACAATTCCAAACTGATCCCCTTTGAACCTCCCTCCATCCTTTTGTTGTCACCTAGCTATTTCCAGAGCAGAATAAAAGGAATTAGAGCACAATCCTCTTCAGCTTTCTATGTCTGTAGACTCTTTGAAGTGATATATCATCCTCCTGAGCTGAAGTCCTCATGTGTTAGTCTGTTTGTTGATATATACATGATCCAGCAGTTTTTGATCCTGCCCAATTCTGGAGACAGAGGAGGAGTGAACATCTTCTTTAGAATGGCATGCTTGGTCACTGGTGGGAAACAGGATGGACTGAGTGGGCACTGGAGTCTTCCATGATCCTGCTGGGCAATGGCAGCTCTGGAGAAAGCAGAAAGACTCTCCACTCCCACAGAGGAGTTATGCACAAAAGTGCACAAGAGTGGTGTACACAGCATAGGGCCACAGGGACTGCAAGGCTCTGCTTAAGCCCTTGCAGCCTTCCGATTTTCCACCAGGGTCTTTGGATATGAGCCATTCACAACTCAAGGGACCTTCTGAAGGGAAAATCTTCCCCTTTGCTGGAAAATAAGCAAAATTGCTGCATTTTGTGGCTGTGAGAAGATTAAGGAACATTATATTTTGTCACTGAATAATTACCATGTCTTATGAAGAGTCTCCTAGGACTTAATAGGACTCAGATCCTATACAGGCTAGAATGATGAAAAAAACATAACGTTCCTTAATCTTCTCACAGCCACAAACCTCAGGCAAAACATTTTGTTTTCCACAAGAGGGAGAGACTAAGCATTCCATACTGAACATGATGTCCTCTTCATCAGGCATACTCTTGAGCTCTTGACAAGCAGTGGATTTAAAAAATGGCTAAAAAAGAAGTCCTGAAGTAGAAATTAGAGACTGGGTATATTTGGAGGATCCTTATGGGAACTTACTTCAGTGATACCTCCCACCTCTGGTGATCTGACCCAGAGCTTCACCACCCTCATGGAGAAGGAGATTTTCCTAAGGTCCAGCATGAACCTCCTAAGCCATAGCTTGTAGCTGTTGCCCATCCATGGACATGAGGTCTCTGGGATAATTATAATATAAACCTCTCCTGCATCTTGGGACATTTGAGGATGGTGCTTTTTAAAGAGGAAGACACTATTACTTCTGGTACTCTGTTATAGTGGGTGCATATATTCTATCATTATAGATAATATATGTCCTGCTACAGTGCCCACAGTTCAAGAAGAATAAATTAGAGATGACAGAGAGAAAAACTACAGGCACAATAACAGGAATAGAAAACAGTAGTAAACACCAGAAGCTCCCATGTATTTAGCTTAACAAAAGGAAAGGTAATTGGATGTTAGGATCACGTTGTGAAAAATAAATGTTGCTAGTGTTTCTGAAAGCCATAGGATGACCATGTAAGATTGAATGGTTGATGGTTGAAGCTACACAAGTTCAGAAGAAAATAACAGCACACATTTTTAGGTGTTTGTTAGGTATTCAACTACTGTTACAATTCACTAAGAGCTATTCTAGACATCTCATCACTGGCAGCTTCAAAAGATCTGGGAGAGATGATTTCCTACAGATCATGGCCCGTCTCTATCAACACTTATTTCCAAGAAGTCCCATCATAGGCATTGTACATAGGCATTGATCCTGTAGCATCATTGTAGAGCAATACTGCACGCCTTTGCAAACAATGGTATTTATGAAACCTCCTGGCTGCAACCTTACTGACCAACAACAAAGGCTCTAAATTATCTGTTGGTCCCTGTGCACATTCTGCGGCCTGAGACAGGCTGTGAGCCCTCGGTGGCACTTGTGTCACTGGCACCACGGCATTCCTGGGAAGCTGTTAGTGATCATGAAGCCATTTCTGGGAATGTTTCTCTGTCTAATTCAGAAAGACTCTCTGGAAGATCAGTATCTAGTACTGCAGGACTTCACTTCACACGCATCCACACTTCAGTCTGTCTTTCCTGGAGCTGAGCCTGTGACATGACATGAAAAAGGATCATGGCCTCCCAGACAGAAAGGCAGCACGATTGGACAGTGATGGTAAAAAAAACCCAGACTTGCTGCTCTGACAACAAATCTGTCAGGGCAACATCTCAGAGGATCCCCAGCTCGTCCACGCTGGACGGATATAATGCATCATCCCAACTAAGTGCTTTATCAGGGACATGTATATGTTTGCAGACATGTTTGCAAGAGGCTCAGTTATTGACAGGAATGACTACAGGGCCCATCAACAGCCCCTGGACGACTGGACAGGACCTTGCAAGAGAAGAATCTTCCTTGGTTCATTTCATTGGTCTTTCCCATTTGGCATCTTATTTCCATTGTTGGCACCCAGAAAAAGCACTCTCCATGTCAAGGGGGGATCTCCCCCTTTCCCTCTCTCTCCCTGACTCCTTCCTTCACCACCCATCCCTCCCCCTCTGGAAGAGCAGCTTTACCAGTGCACTGGTGTAGGTGGGATCAGAGGTGTCATCCTCCAGAAAACGGGAAAGGCCAAAGTCGGACACTTTGCAGACCAGGTTGCTGTTCACCAGGATGTTGCGGGCAGCCAGGTCCCGGTGCACGTAGTTCATATCAGCCAGGTACTTCATGCCTGCCGCAATGCCCCGCAACATGCCCACCAGCTGGATCACTGTGAACTGCCCGTCATTTTGCTTGAGGGAAGAGAGGGAAAGAGTCTACATGAGAGGAGCAAATTCACAGCCCGCCATGGTATGTCAAACAGCCAGGAGCCTCTGTCTGTACTGCATGTCAAGACACAGCTATGCCATGAGTACTCAAGTTCCCTCTCAAAACAAGAGGATGGAGAGTGGAGGGCTGGAAATCATCCTCATACACTCTATGGGCATCACTACCAATGGCTGCTGTCATCCAAAGGTGGCAGATCTGCCACACCTTGCACAGGAGGGTTCAGAAGGGGCAATCTATTCCTATGAAGCAGGTTATCTCCCTTCAACACAAATGGAATTATCCATTTCAAATTCAGACCTATAATTATTTAGACAGAGCAGCTGGAGGTGAAGTCCTACTGCATTAAAGCTACGTCAGACTGTCCCTCCATGTCCACAGAGGCAGTCTGTAAATGCATCTGTGGGCAGGCATACAGGTAGGCACAGCCTTTTGCTTTTTGCTCCACCAAGTGGAGCCTTGGTGCCACCTCCAACCTCTGTTCCTGAGACACAGACCTCTGGACTATGCAGCAGCTGCCTCAGTGGCAGGGGATACTGGCACAAGGGAGGGAACCTTCCCCTCCAGTCCTCCTCTGGCCCAACACAATCTCTGGGGCTGCATGCTCCTGGGATCTCATACCCGCAAGAAGGAGTCCAGTGAGCCATTCTCCATGAACTCAGTAATGATCATGACTGGTGAACTCTTGGTTACCACCCCCTCCAGGTGGATGACGTTGGGGTGGTCGAACTGCCCCATGATGCTGGCTTCACTCAAGAAGTCCCGTCTCTGCTTCTCCGTGTAACCAGACTTCAAGGTCTTGATGGCCACAAAGATCTCTCTTTTGCCAGGAAGCTTCAGATGCCCACTGCACACCTCACCAAACTCCCCTGTGAACAGAGGGGAACAGGAAGGGCTTGTCAGCCTCCCAGACCTCTGCCTTTCTCCCTGAGGGACCCTGCCCCCATGGACTCCAGCCATGCCTGCCCTGCGCACCCCTGAGCCGACCACCCACCATCTGCTCTGTGCTTCCTCCCTCACTCCACACCAACGACCTGCCTTCAGGTGGACTCATCACTGATGAGAAGCACTGGACACTATATGCACATAGGAACTCCTTGTCTCCAGCACTGGCTGGACTTGCTCCTCCAGCACTGGACCACCTTGCTCCTGCTAGTCCAGGCTAAGTGTAAGACGTTACTGACACTAGTCTTCCCAGTACATGTAAGGCTAAACCCTCACCAAAGCCTGAGACCACAAAGGAGACTGTGCTGCTGAGGGCCAGCCAGACATTGGCAGTTCACGTACCTGCTCCGATCACCTGCTCGATTTTGACACAAGAGATATCGATTTCTTTTGCAAATTCCCTGACAGCCTCATTGGGATCTTCGTAGGTGAACGGATCGATATAAATCTTCATCCCTGGAGTCACTGCATAAAGGTGAGGGAGAGAGTCAGACAGACAGATGCAAATGGAACAACTGATGGCTTTCATCAAGGAAAACAGAAACCTATTTGTGCAAGAGTCTTTTTTACCTCAGCAAGTCGCATAATCAAGGGTGTGAAGCAGACACAGCAAAGCAGTTTGAGAAAAAACGTGCAGAGTCATGTTTGCATGGGACTATCAAAGCTGGATTCTAATGAGTATTGGCCCATAAGTCATTGTTGGAGCAGTGGAGGGCTGCATCGTTAGCTAGGTCTGCAGACTGTGACCACAGAGAACCACACAACCTCTGCAGCAGGATTCAGCTTTAGCAGATCCAGACGAAAAGCAAGAGAAGCATTTGCTCTCAGGAGATGGTGCAGAGGCACACCAGTGTCACACCATGCTGCAACACTGCAAGAGGACCATTTGTAGAGACTGCAGCTCTGCCCCACTGGCCTCCTCTGCATGCTGCTTCCACCCAACGGAGGTACAGGAAAGCGGAGGAGGAGACGTGGGCTCAGCAGTCAAGACAGGAGATGGTGAAGGTCTGCCTTGGCATGTAAACTGAGGCACATGCTGCTCTTGGTTCTCTACATGGAGACCTGCAGGGGAGGCAGCTCCAGGTGCTTGGTACTACTGACACAGCCACCAAGCTAGACTGGCTCCTCCACAGGGATGTCTGTGGCCCTTCCAATGGCAGTGAAAGCAGGACAGACAGCCCAGTCTGCCCCCTGTTCTCCTGACAAGTAACCCTGTCTGAAGCTGGGTTCCCTCTCGGTAGCCTCAACATGACCAAGACAAGCTGTAAGGGACACTGGGGAAACTGCAAAAGCCAAGCTCTTCCTGCTAGACAGACCAGAAGACACAGCGATATGCTTATGTGAAAGGCAATGGCCATGGGACCTGGCGAGGTTGGACTGCTGATGCCACATCACATGCCACCTACACCATGGGACAGCTCTTACTTGCAGTCCTGCAGTTCTCCTCTTTCTATACTCATTTTGCTGACCTCTGGCTTGCTCCAAAATTGGGGGTATTTGGAGAGCAGAGCTCACAGCTCACTAAATAAGGAGCCCAACACAGAACCAGAGGCACAACTCCCAGCTCCACATGTAGGATGCTGGTAGGATTCAGGGGAGTTGCTTCAATGCTTACAGGCTCCCTGTGCTTTGGCAATTTGCTAACTGTAAGCTGTAGCCTCTCCACAGCAATCACTGCTGGGGAGCTGAGCACGGACTGTGCCTTGGACTGGTGCCCTGAGTGACAACGTGGCTAAAAGGCACCCCAGGCCCGTTATCAGTTCATCTGCATGGCATCAAGCCTGTTCCAACAATCGTGAAGGCACAGCTATTAATGCCATCCCAGCTCGAAGCTGTCACGTTACACACCAGACCCTGGGAGAAAGTGTGAATGTATGTTTACACATGCAGCACGGACTGACAAACAACTGAGAGTTGCATTTACATAATCTTTCTCGAAAAGTGTCATTTTTCCTGGGAAGTTATAGCAATGCAGCCAGCATGCTGTGGCTCTGGCACAGAGCTGCAGTTCAGTGTCCTGCCTTTTGGGAAATGTTTCCCAGGTAAATGCAGAAGCAATAGTGAGTCCTGTGCTGAAACAGTACTGATGTTTTCCATTTTCGGAACAAGGACCAGGTCTGTACAGGAACTAGGTATAAAAAGGACAGAAATCCTGAAGCTGCAAGTGTAACATAAGGTAAATAACAACCGAGATTTGAACAAAGCAGGTTTATAGCAACAGTTCTCTAGTGAGGGAGGAGAAAGGTCTTCCAGAGGGCATGCAGCTAGGGATTAATGAGGGGAAGGAGGATGCACTGGGGTGAGGCGGGGTGCGCAGCGAGATCTCGAGCAAGAATGCTGGATGTGAGGGAGTGCCTTGCAGTGCAAAGGGATGTTGGAAGAGAGAGGCTGCAGGAGGGGCCACATTATATGTATTGTATTATTTATCCATATATATAGATATATCTGATATCTACTAGGATTCTGGGAGCACTGGGATGGGCTCTAACAAAGGCACCACGAGGTATGTGGGTTCTGCAGAAGGACAGCACTCTGCAGGATGTGGGTAGGTTGGGAAAGGGGTCTCACTGCTGCCCACAAGCTGGGCAAAGCTCAGGAGTTGGAGGAGCAAGACAAGGTGTGGCGGCAGGGGCAGCACCGCGGAAGAGAGTGAGGCTTCAAGGGTACGTGGAGGGGTATGTGCTGGATGTTGCAGGCATTTGTAGAGCGCTCACAGGCATTCACTGCACGGGTGGCACCCAACAGCACGGAGGTCTGGAGAGCACGGAGTCTAGCAGGCAGGGCAGGGATTTAGGTCACAGAGAACTGGTGGGGAATGTAGACAGCACGGAGCTCCTCCATTCTACACATGCACACGCCTGCCCAGCTAGGTGGCCTGAGCCCTCCCCACACACCACAAGGAATGAGTGAACAGGAACACAAACCGAAGAGCGAGCGGACCCCCAGGGCTGGCGGGGGCCCGCGGTACGTACTGTGGCCACTGGTATAGTGCTGCAGCTTGTCGGTGTACTCAGAGTCAGCACGCTCAAAGCCCCGTCTTCTGGAAAGAAAGGGAGTCCTGAGCACCAGCACGGGTGCACTGCAGGGGCATCTCTTTGCCCCTTCACCTTCCTGTCTCCATCCTCCCCTACTCCTGACACCCTCCATCTCCAGTCACCACCCCCTTGCACAGCCCCAGCCCTGGATTCTGGGCTCAGACTGACCTACCTGTTGCACACAATAATGATGACGACTACAGCAATGAGGAACACCAGTCCTGCTGCTGAGGAGCCGATGATGAGTGGCAGCTTCTCCTGGACACTGGTCTGGTACTCAGCTGGCATGCGAGGAAGAGGGAACGGGTTACTGCAGCACAGGATGGGTCTACACTAACAAGTTCACTGAGGTCAGAGCATGGCCCTGAGCACTGACAACACTTGCATGGCTACTGCTAATGGGCTTCCCAGCACAGTTTTGGTCCAGGACTGGCTGTCCCAGGCATGGCTCAGGTTGGCTATGACAGGGGATGTGCCCTAGCAGAAAGGCTGGATGGACCTACTCCTTTTGAGTGGAAAAATTCAGTCCCATGGATGCATGCATGCTGTGCCTTGCTCCTTGGCCTCCGGGACAGAAAACTGGCTTGGCCTGTTTTATTTAGCAGCACAAATTTAGAAAATAGAGGCCCAGGTCTGCATTTGTCATCAAAAGCTGTGTACATGAAAATCATAAGTTTCATTTCCTCTAAATCCAACTGAGTGAACATGTCCCCATGCCAGAAAAGCTTGGCAGAGATTGGCTAAATTATATGATTTCCTGCATGGACCACCAAGTGCCGATGCCTCTCTCCAGGTCTTGCCAGGTTGAATAAATGCACGTGACATGCCAATGCACCCCTGAAGGGACTAACAACAAGGGGACCAGCACTGCTGCCAGTGAATCTCCATCTTGTTCAAGTATCTCTAGACCCTGTGTCACCTTTATGCAGAGGCAGCTGAAGACTTTCTGTTGTGGTTTAACCCTAATTGGCAACCAAGCACCACCCAGCAGCTCGCTCACCCTCCCCTGCCCCGGTGCGATGGCGGAGAGAATTGGGGGTGGAAAAAAAAACTAAACCAAAATACCCATGGGTTAAGATAAAGGCAGTTTAATAGGATAGCAGAGAAAGAGAAAATAATAATAGTGATAAAAGAATATACGAAACAAGTGATGCACAACGCAATTGCTCACCACCCGCTGACCGATGCCCTGCCTGTCCCCGAGCAGCGATCGCTGCCCCCTGACCAACTCCCCCCAGTTTCTATACTGAGCCTGACGCCGTATGGTATGGAATAGCCCTTTGGCCAGTTGGGGTCAGCTCTCCTGGCCGTGCCCCCTCCCAGCTTCTTGTGCCCCTGGCAGAGCACAGGAAGCTGAAGAGTCCTTGACTGGTGTAAACACTACTGAGCAACAACTAAACCATCAGTGTGTTATCAGCATTGTTCTCATACTAAGTCCAAAACACAGCACTATGCCAGCTACTAGGAAGAAAATGAACTCTGAATTCAGCTGAAACCAGGACACTTACCTTCAGTCATGGTCTGGAAATACATCTTGCCACTATACCGGCCATACCCGGCCACAGTACGTGCCCGCACCTGGAAGACGTAGATGGTGCCCGCTTTGAGATTTTGCACTGCCACAGTGTTGGTGGGGCTCTTTACTGTTGTCGAATTTAACTCACTCAAGTCCTGCCAAGAAAATTCAAATTTGTCATTAGAAAAATGAGTCCAGTATCAGGCACTGCATTTCTAGAGAGAGGAAGTGCAGGAGACCAGGGTTGCACGGGTAAAGAGACCACCATGGGGAGACCATGGGCATGAGCAAACAGGTCCTACCTCTGAGCCTGCCTCCCGGCAGGCAGACAGAAGCAGGAATGGGAGTACAGATATCCCTGGGCTACCCACCATCTCTCAGGAAACGTTCTGATGAAGAGCCTAGAAAACTCAGGTCACTTCTCCAAGCCTTGAGCTCAATGGGGATGGGAACTGCTTCCCTTTTCTGTGCCCACCTCATCTCAGCACTGTCCTTCTTCCCCCTTCCTCACCCACTCCTCCTGTGCCTGACCCAGCCTCAGCACCCTCTTCATTTGCTCTTCCCCATCTCCCTTTGCCTGTGCTGGAGGTAAAGGCCACCTGAACACAGAGTTTTGGACCTCAGGAGAAGTACTGCTACCATCCTCCTGCCCAGGGCCTGCTTCACCAGGGATCACAGACAGGTTTTTAAAGCTGGGGAACCAAAGAGCATATTTAAAAGGGACAATGAGACTAATTCCAAATTTCTGTCCCACCCCTTGTGTGCAGTTTTTCTAGCTGAGGACTTGACCAGCCATATCATAACGGTATAGATGGTATTGCACTTGTGTAGGTAAGGGATCCACCACTGCCCTTACTAATTATGCCCTTAGCTGAACATCCAGAAGCACTAGTGGATGGGCTAGGATCTCCTTGTGCTAGCCACTGTACAAGAGAACAGACAGACGCTGTCCTCCCAAGGGACATGGAGAAACAGGTCAACAGAGGAGGATGAAAGATGGTGCTTCCTATGATCAGGGCAAGGTGGCCAGGTGCTTGGCAGCCATGAAGTCCTGAAAGTCAGTGCAAAGCAGCAAGATACGCAAACAGCATGATGTTTCTGGAAAACAGAAAAATCTTAGGAAAGCCAACCTGTGAGTATGCGCCCCCATAAAAGGAGACACAGGCACTGGTTTTTGAATCAAATTTCTGTAGCTACGTTGAAAATGCTCATCCTTTCTGGTAACACCTCTGATCTGGCAGGTCAGACTGCCTTGGCAGGATCACTTGTTGGAACAGATCAGCAGCTGACAGCTCAAAATCTGAGCTGGCAACTGTACAAGCGAGTTCTTGAGATCTGCTAACTTCAAGTCACTGCAAATGGCTCAGCAAGCCCAAGAACTTCCACCCCACACAGACTCACCAGAGAGGTGAGATAATCTCACGAGAAGCAGGCAGGGACTGGCAGAAAAGTCAGACACGCAGTTTGTGCAATCCCATCAAGTGGGACTGAGGGTGTGATCAAGGGACTGGGCTTTTGTCTCAGCTGTGAAACTCCACCGGAAGGGCATGGAGGGATTGCTTCCCGTACAGCGCTACCATGAGATCAGAGTGAAATTCCCAGCGAGGAGCAAAGCATCCACTCTTCCTCATCAGCTTCTTCTGCAGTGGACTCCTGAAGGATGAAGGACAGAGGGTATCAAAGAGGCAATCGGGCAGAAGGTCCCATCTTGTGATGAACCAAGATTTCCTCACACAAAGGTGCAAGCTGCGCAGGCTGTCGCTCTCTTGTGCTGCTTTGGCTGCCTGCAGGCAACAGTGAAGCAGAAGTCAATGGAGAGTCTTGCACCCAACTTTGCACACCCTTTGCCTAGAGGCGGCTGTGTCCTCTGCATCCTCAGCTGCTGGGCCACAGGATGAGTCAGAGGTTGTCTTGCCCACCAACAAATGATGGAGTTTGCCTTTGTGGGCTGCTGGTCTCCTTTTTTTTCCACGCTGCACATTGCTAGCCATCTGGTGACTTTGCTTTCACGCTCATTCACTTCTGAGAACAGCAATGGTGCCTTCGTTCAGAGGATCTTCTGCACAGCCTGTGGTACCAGCAACATTAGAGGCCCACAAAAAACAGTCATTCACTATGAGGCTCCATACAGCAGACCATGTTGAACCAATGTTCTCCTCATGTTCCTAAGAAAGCCTGGTGCTTTCTCAATTAGTCATCGTGCTGGAGCAGAATTGCAAGTGCACTGGCATCTGCAAGATGGATTATATTCATGACCCGAGTTTGTGCAGACTATTTGCCTCACAGCTGCAGAGCAGCTGAAAGACAACATTCATGGACTTAATTTCTTCTTGTATCAAGCTTTTGATTGAGCCAGGCTCTGGTGTGGACGGCTGGTAAGAGAGTGGTCTGGCAGGAATGTGTTTCTCCAAGCGTGCAGTCAAACTAGAAGGGTTGGAAATACTGACGGCACATCATTCTGCAGGGTAATGCAGAGCAGCTCCTGGGAGCAGCTCCCATGTCTGGGAGACCTCCACTATTAACAGTGTTCAGGAAAAATTTTCTCCTCTAGAAACTACAACATCAGTTTTATCCATCTGGACCTGGTCCTGAAGGTGCCTGGGTATCACTGGGGTGTTTGGGAATTAGACTAATGACAATGAAAAGCTCTACTACAGATACACAAACAAGAAAGATCAAGAAAAGATGAGCACGCAGAAAACAGATTGCCTTGTTTGTCTGATCGGGGCTCAGCATTCCCTTGGACCCTTCCCAGGCAGGCTAGGAGAGAAATAGGTCAGGAAATGTTTACAGTTTTAGTGCTCAAGGGCTTGGATGAATCCTCTCAGGCCCTTGGACAGCACTAACAACACAGTTGTTTTAAAATCATTTGTCCAACCTCATCCCTGCTCCTGGAGGACTTTAAATTGAATGCAATGGGAATGCTTACAAGCTGGTTTATAGCCTAAGAAATTGATGTCTGTCTATGTCAGAAAGGTGTGCTCATGCTGGTGCTCTCCTTTAATCCCAGACCACAAGGAAAGAGCATTTACACCTCTCCACCCTCCTTCATCAGATCTATTCTTTCCCCTTGGCGTATTGCTCAGCCATCACCTCTCCTACCATTCACTTCAAATGCTTCTCCCCTTTCACCCCTCTGGGCTTTTCCAGCAGGTCCAGGGCATCCTGGGTGGCTTAAAGTCCAAATCCCTTTGCTGTTTCTCCCAGCTTGTTTTTTGCAGAGGTTTGGTGGCTGTTTCCCACCCCCCCACCCCCCCATTCCTGATGATTTTAGTTTGAGTTTGGAAATCCTAGTTCAAAATAACACACTTCTTTCCTCATAGGTTTGATTTTGAGTCCTCATCTGGTTCCCTTTCCCCTGAGCCAAATTTAAGCTGAAAACAACGTCTGATCAACAAAGAATGAATTTCTTGAAACACGGATAGTCCGTGAAATGCTTGAAGGATTTGCAAAAAAAAAGTTTCTAAAAAGTCATGTTTTATCAGCCAAAAAAGAAAAAAAAGCCAAAGAATAATGTCAACCAACTTAATTTGGCAGACGGCTGGCTCCTCTGTGCATCTGCACAGCGGCAATCTGCTGTGGTTCCTGAAGCAAACAGGGACACACATACAAAGCTAGTCCAAGGCTGTGTGCCGAATCATCACACACAACTGAATTTCGGTCCCCATGGGATCGAGTATGTTAGGAGGGATGGTCGGATGTGGTAACAGGGTCCTGCTGGCCACTCTAGGGGTTGATCTGTGGGGTCCACAGCTCCGGGACTCTCATGAGGAGCACCACTTGTGGGGAGATCTCAAGAGCATTTGCCCTCCCAGCCAGGTACCTGATCAAGTGTGTTGTGGTAAGAGTTGACTGGATGCCTCTCACAGGAAAACTGAACCCTGGACAGAGGCAGCGTGGACCTGGGACTGCAGGAAACCTATTGCAGAGCCCCCTCCATGGGTTTGGGCAGCACAGGGGAAAGGGGCATCCCAGCTGTCACTCCATCCTGGGGACAGGTGGGAAACACCAGTCAGCAGCTTTGGCCACAGACTCAGGGATGCTGGTGTCCAGCACTGTGGGCTGGAGACCAGGAAAGTCCTCCGAGCCAACCCAGGAGCAGTGTTTCTAGCCATCCTTGGTATGAGCCCTGGTAACATCCCGTTCTGGGGATGCTGGGCTTCTGCCAGAAGCTCCTGGGCACATGGGCTATAGCCAGCTCTACTCCCACCTCCACCTCCACCACCAGCTGCTGAAGGTTGCCTGTCCCTGACCCTTCAGCCCCCCAGCCAACGCCTGCCCTTTCCCCAATATTGACTGGAGACACCAAAGGGCTCCTGTGTCTCCTAAAACATTTGCATTGGTGACCAAACTGGGCACAAGGGATGGGCTGAATGTCTTCAAACAGTTACAAAATGGGTAACATGGCATACCCTAAGCCCAGTCATTTTGCATAACAAAGACAGCTAATTATTCTTTGCAGTGCTTGACACTGCAGTGGGTCTCCAGTTCCCACACTCTGGGATGAATTGGGCAACTTTGGAGAAAAACTATTGTGCCCATTCTAAATGAAGACAACACTCACTTTTTCAATAAGACAAACATTGCCAGGTGCCTCTTGGAGGTAAAAAAAATACACGAAGGAGAGGACCATAGAGAGCAGACACATCATTCAATGTTTGCGTAACAATCTGCACTGATTTGCTCTAAGTACATGTGAAAGAAAATCATCATGTTGCCTCTGTACAGGCATTTTTAATAGCATCTAATAATAGCAATGTTATAAATAATCTGTGAAATGGAAACAAAAATGTACCTTTGTTTCAGGTATTGTGAACAGCTCTTTTCTGTTAACACTAAAACACTTATTCCAATTTTTTAAATTTAATTTATGTCTTTATATAGAAGAGAATTCAAAATGAAGAGCCAAAACACTTTTTATACGAGATGCATATGCTGCTATTCTTACATTTGAACAGTTTTCATGTTAATAAAATAAAATTTTCTACTGGGGAAAAAAAATTCCACCAGAAACAACTTAACTAGCTCCAGAGATATTTTCTGAGCATTCAGAAGCACATGGGACAGTTTGCAATGAAACATTTTGGAAGAAAATCACCTCTGTACAGACTGGCAGTTGAGTGAGAACACACCTGGGATGTGTCACACACCCCATCCAAACTGCAGTATTGATTGGAAGCAGGGGAAGAGCACGGCATAGCCAAAGCTATGCATTTTGGGACTGTTCCCAGGGATCAAGCGAACGGCTTTCAATTGCAAAACTCAGCACTGCAATGGCTAGACTAACATAAGATTCAGCTCTGCCAAGCAGGCAGAGAAGGATATAGTGTGACTGCATTGTTGAAAATGCAGAGGGCTCTTGACTGACCAACTGAAGCATATGAAGACTTTGGCTTGACTACTGATGGATCAGAGCTTGAGTGTGCAACTGGGACATAGCTGATGGATGAAAAGCTGGACATGAGCCAACAACGCACGCTTGCAGGCCAGAAGGCCAACCATATCCTGGGCTGCATCAAAAGAAGCGTGGCCAGCAGGTCAAGGGAGGTGAATCTGCCCCTCTAATCTGCTCCGGTGAGACCCCACCTGGAGCACTGTGTCCAGCTCTGGAGCCTTCAGCACAAGAAGGACATGGAACTGTTGGAGCAGGACTAGAGGAGGCCACAAAAATGATCCGAGGGCTGGAGCACCTCTCCTATGAGGACAGGCTGAGAGGGTTGGTGTTGTTCAGCCTGGAGAAGAGAAGGCTGNAAGACATGCCTTTCTTTTTCAACCAAAGCACCAGCAATAATATACCAACAGGTTCAAATGATTCTGCCCCTCTATTCCACTCTTGTGAGACGCCACCTGGAGTGCCTGCATCCCAGCTCTGGAGCCCTCAGTACAAGACAGACATAGACCTGTTGGAGCAGGTCCACAGGAAGGCCACAAAAATGATCAGAGGGCTGGAATACCTCTACTATGAGGAACAGCTGAGAGAATTGGGGTCGTTCAGCCTGGAGAAGGCTCCAGGGAGACCTTATTGCAGCCTTTCAGTACTTAAAGGGGCCTTATAAGAAAGATGGAGACAGACTTTTTAGTAGGGCCTGTAGTGACAGGACAAGGAGTAATGGTTTTAAAGTAAAAGAGGGCAGATTCAGACTAGATATAAGGAAGACATTTTTTTATGATGAGGGTGGTGAAACACTGGCACGGTATGCCCAGAGAGGCGGTAGATGCCCCCATCCCTGGAAACACTGAAGGTCAGGTTGGATGGGGCTCTGAGCAACCTGATCTAGTTGAAGATGTCCCTGCTCATTGCAGGGGGCTGGACTGGATGACCTTTAAAAGTCCCTTCCAACCTAAACCATTCTATGATTCTATCATTCTACGATCCCTTTCTGAGAATGACATACTTCTTGGCTGAAGAGGAGATAAAGACTTGCCTTTCTTCTTCAACCAATGCACAAGGAAAAGAAGATATACCAAGAGTTTCAAATGCCAGGGCAGAAAGCACCTCAGAACCAGCATGTGGGGCTGCTTGCATTGTCCTCTCTGCCAGGACTAGTGCTCCACCTGAGAGCCTGGTGCCATGAAAAGCATTGCCTGAGCATGGCTTGGGTCACTTGTCCCCATGACCAGGGACACGCTGTGCCCTAAGCTCTGATGATGGGGCAAGCAGATGTTCACCTTGCAGTTGGCTGCGAAGACCGGCCACAAACAAGCAGCCTCCCCTTTAGACAAAAATTCCCTTTATTTACAGCATCCCCCAGAAAAGAAAGGGGAGGGGGAAGAAAGAAAGAGGGGTAGAGATTAAGAGAAAGTAAGAGAAGCAGAATGAACTCCCTGAAATGATCTGTCTCTACATCAAGGGTCCCCAGGGAAAGGACCCCTCTTGCTTTCCAGATCTGCCTTGTTACCTACTCATCCATCTTGCCACGTATTCTGGGATCATTTCCAAGGGTCAAATAAATGGTTGTGATTTATGCAATATAGGTCAGGACCTATTTAACAGCTTACAAAGAAGCTCCTCCCCTCCCTGTTCTCCCTCTGGCTCTTGGTGATGAGAAAATAGGTCACAGGCAGGCAGTGGGGGGATTAGTAATTTCTTCCGGCAACTGCTGGGAAAAACATTTTCAGTTCCATTTAATCATAAAGCTTTTTAATTAGTTAGTTTGCAATTTTTAATGTATAGTTTATAAGCTCGTGAGTAAGGGGGCAGGTTCCTGGAAGGAGAAATCTCCTGCTCCCTACCTCCCCCGGGTAACACAGATGAAGTTCATCAGCCAGGCAGCATTTGGCAGGTCCCGGGACCAACATCAACATGGTTGTCAGGTCTCTCCGCAGCCACACAACTCCAGCCCCATGGGATGGACACCTTTGCACAGCCCTGGCTTGCAGTCCCTCTGCTTGCCTGACCAGTGAGGAGGTGGAAGGAGCCTGTTCCTCAGGGATGAAAGAGCCAGAGCTGTGGGACCCCTTCGGCCTCCCCTGACTTCACAGTGCAGTATGTACCCTCCATGGGAGCATGGGACAGGTTTTCCCTGGTACATCACCCGGGTAAAGGGGTTCAAGCTGCTGCACAGATGCCAAACTCACCTTGCATGTAAATGTACTAACAAACAGCATCACATAAAATCTCAAAGACTGGACACTCAGCTAGTGTGGTCCAACCTGGGACTAGATGCTCTGTGACATCCTATTCGCCACTAATGCACCAGTCAGGGAAAGGGAAAAATTAGACCCTGGCTCTGGCTACCCAGCTCTCCCTGTAAATGGGTCCACCTGCCACAAGTGCTGGAGAGGTGAAGGGAGGAGAAGCTCCTCCTGAAAGACCAGCAGATGTTCCACGCTTCCAGTGTCTATGCAGAGTCACTAGAACCACCGCTGGGCTCCAAAGGATTGACAGCCACTGCCACACACATGGGCAACCACAGCAAGAGAAGTAACCTGTTGATCAACCAACTGCTGTAGTCAGTGTTATGCCCTGCCCTTACACAAAGCTTTGCATCACCTCCTCTCCCAAAAACCTGCAGCTGAACCCTGCCAAGGTCCCGCAGTACCTTCTCATAATATTGCAGCTCATAATCCAGGATGACTCCGTTGGGTTGGTCAGGCTGAGACCATGAGAGGGTAATGCTGTCCACGGTGCGGCTGACCTGGTGCATGATGGACACAGCTGAAGGAGCTGGAAGAGAGAGCAAGAGAGAGGCCTTCAGTCAGATGCCTGCATGGGCAGGACCCACATCCCCTGGTTGGAGGCAGGCAGGTGTATTATTGCTATTTGGAGCTACTGAATTCACTTCCAGCAGTGGCAGGGCGGTCCAGGGGTCAGGAGATCCTGGCTTTTGCTGTTTGTAGAGAGCAGTTAGGGGAGAACAGAATGTTTCCAGTGCTCACTAAGAGTTTGTAATGAGAAAACATGTAGGGCAGCGTCTCGGGCAGGAAAACAGATCCTTCCCAGGCAAAATGAGCCTAGGGTTGGAGGAAACACAGCCTTGTTCCCCTGGAAAAAACACTACCAGCCCAGCAACATGCAATCCTCCCTGCTTGCCATGGGGAAATAGAGGGTTTTGTACTTCGACATTTGCATAGAGAAGCTTCATAAGGCACAGGCAGATGCAGGAAGCAAGCAGCTCCTCTCCGCCTTGGTGTGCTGGGTCTGCAAGTTGTACATGCCAATCGAGGGAGGTGCATACAGCAGCCTGAGCATGCAACACAAACCTGACCTGACATGCTGACAATGGTGAGTCGCCCGCCTCGTCAGAGTGCCCTGGAAATAGCACACCCACAGACGCCACTTGTCCCACTGAGCACAATGGGACCTTCCAGCAGCTCCTCAGACAACCCAGCCAGCTGTCCACCCCTCGCGCTGCCCTGCCTTGCCTACGTGGCTTGACTCTTGGCCAGGTAGGAACAGTGCAGTCTTGGCTGGTGCCACGCCGTGGGAAAAATGTCCTCTGGGGATCTGTGCTAACAAGTCCATGGGGCAGGACCACAGCGCAGAGCTGCCACCTCCCTGGGAAACTCTGACCAGCTCTGATCCTGCTTGCTGCGGACCAGGACAGGTGAGTAAGCAGCCTGGACTGCTTTTAACCAGTTGGCTCAGGTATTGACAGCAGAGATGCCACAGCATTGCAGGTATCAGCCTACAGTCCCCCACCATGCTGGGGGGGCTGACACACACACAGATGCTCGTGCTGCCTCCTCTTCAATGCGTCCGAGACCAGTGAGCCGAGCACGTATCCTTGCCTACCCTGTGCCCAGCTTGCTGACAGCACTGCCAACACAGCCTCCATGGATGTCAGTCTGGAGGCCATTCCAGACCTCACCCAGCGCCAGCCCAGCCTTGGAGAGTGCTAACTCCAGCACAGCGTTAGCCCTGGCACGCCTGCCAGCACAGACTCACTGCTTCAGCAGCTTCAGGGCAGAGGGGAAGCCTCAGGGGTGGGAGAGGACTGAAAAGTGGTAGTGAGAAAGCTTCCCCATCACTTGCATGCCAGGCCTGGTTACAAATGGATGCAGAGAGGCTTGCACTCAGAAGGGCTTTTACCAGGTCCAACCCTTTCAATATTTCATGGAAGAACAACTCATTTGACAGCTCTGAGAAACAGCTTGGAGGAGTGGCACACAAAGCAAAGCACCTCTCACGCATCGCCAGTCTGGTTTTCCTTGGCATCACAAGCAGCGACAGAAACCGTGCCAGCTGAGGACTGCAGACACGGCAGTGGTAGGACTGCGCTACTTGGACCAGAGTGGCTGCAGCATGTTCTTGCACATCACTAATGAATTACAGCTGAGCAACTCCTCTCAAAGTACACCAACAAAAGCCATTTTTCTGATCCACTGTCCTTGCCTCTTCACTTCACTACTGGTTTTCTGGATTCAGAGCATTCTACCTCCCAGGGTGTTCAATGCCTGTGTGCCAAGGGGAGTAGGGACCGGGTACGGGTAAAGCAAAATCTGCCACCGCACTGCTGCACTATTTCCCTTCATCTCCCTGGGTTTCCCCACCCTTGAAGGAAGGTGCAATGTCGGTTAGCCTCAGCAAAGTGTTGGCAATCTCTGGTTTTGTCCAGCACTTACTAAAATTGAACGAGGGCAGAGAACTTCTATCATGCGAAGCGTTCAAGGTCAGGTTGGACGGGTCTTTGAGCAACCTATCTAGTGAAAGATGTCCCTGTCCATGGCAGTGGGGTTGGACAAATGATCTTTAAAGGTACCTTGTGACCCAAACCATTCTGTGATTCTAACAGATCCTGAGACCAAAGCCTCACCTCCTCCCAAACGCCAATCTCTCCATCCATTTCTGGTTAAGCCAAGACCCATTACCCACCAGTCTGAAAGTCTCTGTATCATCTCAGACCTTCACTTGCTCTGTGGCATATAGCACTGTTTCCCTCCCACCTTGATGTCCCAGTCCCATTGCTTCAGGGCCCATATTTACATACTTCTGGGATTAGTTTCTCATGCTGGTGTTAAGATAAAACACAGGGAACATTTCTGGAGCCTGTCGACTCTTGCCAGAGCTTGCTGCTTCCTCATCGACACAGATTTCATAGGACATCTGCAATGTCCAAGACAAACATTTCTCCCTCTGTGGAGAAAGGCCTTGGACAGAAGATGTGACCAAGCTACAGATGGCCCTGCAGCCTGGATTGGGACTGGACTGAGATGAGTATGCAGCCCGTGGTCTCGCTGGCACATCTGAGTTGCACATGCTCTGGGAACTGATCCCACATTCATATAGGCTACTCCAGGACAGGAGTGAGGTCCCTGGGATGCTCTTCTCCCACTTCCATTGTGTGTTTGAATCATTTGTGACCAGCCATGGCCCAGGCAGCTGTGTACTTGGTGAACCTGCCCTAGTCTGGCTCAGAAAAAAGAACCAAATGGATGAGGTGGGGCTCATCTAAGAAGACTTAATGAGGCAAATACGCTGCATGTTGGGGAGGAGGCAGATGAGATTAATGACTACAGCAACTTCAGCGCTTTTCCTACACCTGGGGCAAAGGAGTGTCTTTGGATAGGCAGGAACCTCCACCATTGTGTCTTCTCAGTAACTGCTCTTGCTATCACAGTCATCAGGGAAATGCACAATAATAACATCACAGAAAGCTTTAGGTCAGAAGTGACCTCTGGAGGTTTCTAGTCCAACTGGCTTGCAGAGTAATTTCAAAGTCAGATCACTTTGCTCAGGACTGCATCCAGTTGAGATCTGAATATGTTCAAGGACGGAAATCCCATAGGCTCTCGGAGCACCAGTACACAGCCGCCTCGCTCTTGTGGGCAAAAAGCTTTTCCTTGCATCCCATTGGAACTTCACTCATTGCACCTTGTGGTCATTACTACTGTACTCTCACTGTGCACCTCTGGGAAGAGTCTGGCTCTGTCTTTTCTTTAAACTCCCTTTTGAAGTGGAAGACTGTAGCTAGATGCCCCTCAGCCACCTCCTCTCCAGGCTGACCAAACTCAGCTGTCTCAGCTATGCTCATATGTCTTGGGCTTCAGCCCCTGGCCCATCCTAGTGATCCTCCTGCCAGACCAGCTCCAGTTTGCTGATGTCTCTGTAGTACTGGGGAGCCCCAAGGTGGACACAGTACCCAGATGTGTCTCATGAGTGCTGAGTGCATGGGAACAACCACTCCTCAATATTTTGCCTGTGTTCTTGCTAATAGAGTGCAGCATGCTGTAACACTACAGGACACCGTCCTCATCACACATCTTCACCGCAAGTGAGGGCAACGTCTGGTGCAGAGAGAGGCTCCCAACTCTGTGAATAAGGGATGGGCTGGGACTGGATGTCTGAGTTTGAAAACAGTTTAGTGGAGTCAGACAGACCTCAGAGTGACTTTCGGAAGTCTAGTCAGAAGGAAAAGCTTCTAGCCGGATAGCGACACAAATGCTCAGGCAGCTGGTATCTGGCAGCTCTTGTGCCCTGGAGCAAATGGTTCCTTCACAGTCAGCTGCAAAGCTAGTGAAGACCCACAAGTTTCTGACTCTTCACCACTTCCAAGGCTGGAATATCCTGGTTGCAGTTCTCTGCTCTGCCCCTACATCCACATGGGAGACCTCGTACAAATCCACATTATCCCTCTGCACTGCCATTTTCTACCTGGAAAATGAGGCTAGTCATCCTGTCTCGTTTTTACTCCCTGTCTTATCTAATTTTACGGAGCAGTTTCAGAGGCAGAGACTGTGCTTAGGATCTCGGTCCCCCAGCAGTATTTAATGCATGTAATATAATAGCTAAAAAGGAAGAAGGTGAAAACAGTTAAAGTGGACACAAAGAGCATCCAATCTGGGATAGTGCTACCTGGTGATACTCACATCACAAGGTGTGCTCCAGCTCTGACAGAAGCATCAAGCACTTTATGACCAGCCTGAACTGCGATGTAGAAAGAGTTTTTCTGCCATGGGACATGGTGAAGTGACAAACACAACAGAAAAGACTGTGAGAGATATACACTTTCTGACATGCGATGAACTCAGCTGAGCAAAGGTGGTAAAAGTCTCAAAATACCTACGCTGCCTTTCCTGAACTGTTGTTTCTGAACAAACTATACATAGGTTCCCTCCATTGGGTTTCTGAATATTTCAAAGCAAAGATTTAACAAACTGCAAAAAGGAACAAAATAATAATAATAAAAAAAGGTCTTTGTTCTTCCAGCATGCTTTGTGCCCAGCCCTTTCCAGGACTGGTCAGAGCACAGCTGGGCTGCTAATGCCAAAGATTCATTGGCAGCATTTAACGTGGTCCTGTGGGATCAGTCACCTTGTTCCATGCACTGTGACTCCTCTTTGTTCCCTTATGACAAAAGAAACAGAGCTTTAGGGACCATTTCCAGGTTGGAAAAATGGTCTTTTTTTCATTTCCAGGTTGGAAATGGTCACTAAATTGGTGGCAATTGCCCAATGGCACAAATTGCCCAGTGCCAAAAACACTCCCTCAGCTTTTAGCGCGCCTGGTTGTCTCTTACTCATGGAAGGTGTTTGAATTACTGTGCACAGGGAAAATGGATGCTGGAAAAGGGACCTGCCCTGTGACACATAAAGGAGATCAGATTTGGAGCATCCCAGCTCCCACTATCATTTTGAGATGTCACCCCCATGAATGTGTAAGCAGAGGCAGATTTATCCTGATGGTGTCTCCATGTGTGCAGTAACAATGCGAAAAATAGAGCTTCATTTCCACAGCGGACAGAAACTTACTTTTCATGACTGAAACCCCACGTCCTTTGGAGGCAAAATGAATCATTCAAGTCCTTGAAAGGCACTTTTCTACATCCTCTTTATCTGCGACGGCCTCAGATTCTTTGGATTCCTCTTCGTGGAGCCCTGTGGCTTCTCCAAATTGCTGGAGAAATAAACCAAGCCAAAACCACCACTGGAGTGTAAAACAAGCTTAATGAAAATCCACTGATGTAAAAAGGCAGATGACCTGTCCCCTGCTGCAACGAAATCTGCAGCGCACGGGGAGGGGAGGCAGCCGACATCTCTCACGTGATGACCCCTCTGGGGCAGAAGCACCAGGGGGATGCAAGGGATGCTTCCACGGTCATCACCCCAAGCCTCCGCATGGCCACACAACACTGATCACAGCCAGACCCTTGTCTAGGCTGGTGCTTGGGGATTCGGCAGTTTACCTTAATCCACCAGGAGCTGAGCAGACTTCCCTGGCTCAGGGGCAGCTCTGCAGGATAAATCTCTGGGGGTGTCGACAGCTCTTCTTGTCTGGCTTTTCCGCGGCCCACACAGGGTGCAAGAAGCTGCCTGAGCTCAGCTACTGGAGACACATGGGAAGGATGGGGCTTAAGATGTACCCCATCCTCAGGTCTTGCCAGCAGAGCCACATACCCATAACTTCCCCGAAGGACACACAGGTATAACCGCTGAGTTTTGCCAAGGTTGTAATGACAGCTAAAACAGCAGTGTCCTCACAAACCACGCTGGCTCAATGCCACAAGGTGGATATGTCCAAGCAAGGTCTCAAATCCCACCACACAGCATATTCAGGCGACTTCATGGAAGGATTGGGATCTTATGTCCTGCTTGACTGTCTCCCAGGAAAAATCAAACATCCGCTGGGGCAGAAACAGTCACAACGGGGTTTGGCAAAAGAAGCACCAGAGCCACAAGGCTTTTCAGCCCACTGAGTATTTAACCTTCCCAAAAGCAGTGAGGCAGCTTCAGCAGCACATATGACGACGCTTCACAGGTACCCCGAGGTTGGTCTTGCCAGTGTCAAGGTGGGTCTGATAGAAATCCTGAACAAATGCTCTGCTCTCATCTAGCAAAAGGGTACCGGGCAAGGAAAGGCATCCTGTCCTCTTCTGTCTGCTTTGTACCAGAGCCATGTTGTGAACTAAGTCTACCAGTGAGACAGATGTAACCTAGGAACTATGGTGCTCTGGCTTCTCCCAGGTCAGTGTTTCTGGACTAGGTAATCAGCTTAAGGGCCTTATTCATGTCTAGCTGAAGCTCAAGTTCTGGGGAAAGGGATGAACCAAGAGGATCAGGGCCTCCACACCAAGCACAGAGTAGAGACGTGAAAGTTGACAGGGGAGACATTCGCCCGCTGATTGAGCCCTCTTTTCCCGCTGTCCCCTTCAGTTCCCAATAGCACCAAATCCCAGAAGTGTTCATGGGGTGGGATCCCTGGAGTCTCTGGTCCAACCCATCTGCTGCGCGATGATCCTCAACACCAGATCAGGGAAGGTGGAGCTTTGTTAGCCAAATCATTAAACCTCCAAGCATGGGGCTTCCCTAGTTATCAGTCTCTCTGTATTAGTATCTTTTAGCCTTTTTGGATTAGCTCCAGAAATAAAATAACAATTTTTGGTCACAAAACACAATCTTTCTCTGCCACATTCCTATAAATGAGGCCCACCATGCCCTGCCTCCCAGTCACTCTGGCTGAGGTACATTCAGCATTTTAAAAAGCGTGTCTTCTAAAGAAACAAACAAACAAACAAAAAAACGACCCAAGGAGAGACCAAAAGTTTTGGTCTGGGACCTGATTATGAAACTGAAGTCACTCCAGCTTTTGCTAACGACCCCTAACAGGCATAACAGCAGAGCCTCCTTGTCTTCCAGAACAGCATCTGGAATGCATGATGGTGCTTTGGCTCTGCTTCCCGACTTGCAGTTACTGATGACGGACGTGTGAATCAGGAAGAAATCTCCATGCCAGCCCCTGAGGACAGTGAATAAGGCAGAGCCTCTCTAGCAGCTCTGCAACAAGTGTGCAGCCAGGTGGATGGAGGCAGGGCAGCTACTCCTGAGGATGAGAGGTAGCAGCTTCTCATAGCTCAGCATATACTTCCAGATAATTAAGAAATGGTGATTTGTTCAGGCAAAAGGATCCTATTTTAACCTACTTGTGACTGTGAATCTCTCTTTACAAGCTTACATCCTTGGCCAAAAACATGTCTCTGATGGAGCTGCTCCATAAAGTTGCTGTGACATGCAAGCTAATACCTCTGTGGGCAAGGAACCAGAGAGCTCCATGCCCACCAGCCTCAAGGGCTACTTAAGCAGTCTCTGCTAAGAGAAACTGAAACCCCAGGTGGCTCAGATCCATCACAGCAGGGGCAGCTTAACCGCTGATGATCCCTCCACAAGAAGCTTTGGATTCTTTAACTAAAGATTTGCTTGATCTCAGGTACGGACAAAGAGGCATGTTGGTAGCATTGCTAAGCCTCAGGCTTGCTATAGCCAGTATTTTACTCCCATACCAAATAGTTAGTTCTTTTTGGCTTGCCTGCTGAAAATGATAAAAAAGATTAAGGGAAAGAAGGAAAGGGAAGAGGACAAGAAGGAAAGAATGCTGAGTTTTTCAGGAGAAATAGGCAATTTCTAATTGCAGCACTACCTGAAAGAAGGTCACACCAACCACAAAACCCAGGGCAGCTTGATGAGACAGCACAAGAACATGTTGATCTTGCAGAAAATTGGGAAAAGCTACCGTAACAACCAAGTCTGAACATCTGCACGGGACTGGCAACGGAACCCAGGCATTGAGTTAAATATAGCTGAAACGCTTGCGGTTGACCCTGTGCGTATGTTAGAGACAGACATCCAGTTTTCTTTGATGACTGCAAATTATGATGAGCCCACTGTGCCTCTTGGGAGGTTTTCTTCATGATTACTTGCTCTGTTCTAAAATGCACATATTATTTTCAGGTTGAAATTTATGGACTTCAGCTTCCAACTGCTGGAACTTTTCTGGTTTTGCTAGCTAAATTAAGGAGTCTAGAAACAGAATTTTGTCCATGTGGAAGAACTGAAAGATCATGAAAATATTGTCTCTTCATCTTCTTTTCTGTTATCTAAGTAGACTGAGTTCTTGAGCACTTCACAGATTTATCAGCCCACATATCAATCTGACGACTGTCTTCTGAACCTTTTCCAATTTGTTAACCTCCTTTTCAAATATAAACCCCAAAACTGATCTCAGTAGCCAGTAACTGTCTCTCTTAACTACAGAGACAGCTTCCACCTCCTCGCTTAGGTTTGATATTCCTCTGAGTGTGTTCAACACAACACTTCTCTGACTCAGCCCAGTCCTCAGACAGCTTGAGCAGCAGTGCTGTTGCCTCTCCGCTGTGCACCTCCACTGTTTTTTTTAAACTATGTTTGCCAGCTCAGGGAAGGAAGGAGATAACCGCTGCTTCCTTCACTCCTTCCACTTCCCTGCTGATGCAGGGTCGGACCAAATGCCTCGGGACCCAGGCTGTTTCTGCATTTCCCATAACCCTCCATGTCCTGCTGGGAGCGGGGTGAGAGATCCTAGATGCATCCGAAATTAGTGTAATTGGTGAAACTGCTATGTAAAGATTAGGGCAATTCATTATGATAAAACTGACAAAAAGCAGCAGGAGGGCATCACACAATGAAGAATTGTGTTGGGTGAATGAGAAATAAATAGGCTCATTTTCCTCCTTGGTTTTATGTCGCTGAGATGTACTGTTTAGAGGCGTTCTTAGGAAGCCTATGTGTTTCCCTCCCCAACCTATCTCCGTGACACCAGGTTTTCCCAATCTGGCTGAACAAGACCAGGAGTCCTCAGGACATCTGCTGGAACACCTTCTCCTTTTATTCAGGCAGCAAGAGCTTCCATCTGGGAGCTGTTACCTTTATCCCAGTCCTGCTTTTTCAGCATCCTAGGGTGACCTCCCTCCTATGCCACCTCTACCTTTTCACTACAGAGAGACAAAGAATAAAGACATGACAGGGTATCAGGACTCACTTAATAGGAGTACAAGTTGGCATCTTCCTTGCAGACATCGAGCAACATAACCCAACACCCTGTGACACCATCTGGTCCCTCATGCGTGCTGGTTCATCCCACCCCAAGGGACCCATCAGGGCTACAAGCACCCTATTTCTAATAGGCTTTGATAGCGGAGGCCAATTTTCTGTGTCAGGTCCTGACTTTTGGGCCACCACAACTGGCAGGGTCTGACTCCCAGTGACACGATGCTGCGAAGCAAGCCCACCTCCAGCGACACACCAGATAACGTCCACAGCACTTCAGAGCCACATCAGAGCCTCTAGAGCCTTGGGGCTGCTGTGAAGCCATGGAAGGTCACACTGCGCAGGCTGGGAAGCTGGACTGCTGCTGTAAAGGGAACAAAATTGGACAAGACACTCCCACCAGCCAGAGCAACACTACAGGGAGCAGCCCAGGGTCTCAGACTCCCCAAGCAGCATCTTCTGCATCGCTCCCTGGCCATTTGATGGGAGTGTTTGGTAGGACTGTGTGGCTCCAACCTCTGGACTGCCTGTCCGGGGGACACCAGGGTCTTTCCGTAGCTTCTCTTTCATGATCTTTATATTCATTTGAAACACTGCCTATTGCAATCTGCCCCCCATTTTGCAGCTAGCTCCCCACCTCCTTCACCTGCCAGTCCTGAAAGGCTCAGCCTTTCACTCCTTGCCTGCCAGTGGGTCAGTGCTATTGAGATCCTGGTATAATCAAAGCGTCTCTACTCCTCTCCTGGCTTAGCTGGAAGAGTCAGGTTACAGGCAGCAAAACCCCTATCTCTGATCACTTTAATACCACTAACCCATGTCATGTCAGACAGAGTCAACATTTGCTCTGGAAAACACTCACAACAGAGAGAGAGCAAAGCCAACCCAGCCTGTGGCCTCTCCCCAGCAACACTTTGAAATTACCCAGGGGAAAAAAAAAGAGGTGAACAGCTGGGAGTTTTCCAGCATCTCCTCCGAGCCCTCCTGACAGATTTTGGTCCCTGGAGTGTCAGGTTACCGGACAGGGGGGGAACTGCTTTTATTATAGGAGGGTCAGCAGGGAATTCTGGCATTTTCAATTACCCACATGCAGAAGCGGCTGTGATCCAGGGTCAGGATTAACTGCGTGACCCCCGGCTAAAGACAGAGTGGCAGGGAAATGCACCATGATGCTGCAAGGCACCAGCTAGTCCAGAGGCCACGGGACAGGGCAGTAAATGGGGAGATGTGGGGGAGAAAGTTACCGACAGAGCATCTGGCAGTGGGTGCCTGCAACTGCCCTGCAAAAGTGGCCAAGAGAGACACTTGGAAAACCTTGGGGTAAGTGGGCAAGCTTCTCTCCTACTGCCTTTACCCAGGGACTCAGCCTCACTGGGTGACCCAGGTAGCTCCAACACATGGGAACTATGTGGGGAACAGGATCCTCCGTGGGACCAGAGCGCAGCATTCCTCAGTACAGGGCTCCCACGAGGTCCCAGAGCTCCTGCACTTCCAAGCCCTGCACAAAACCTGCAGCTTGCTCCAGCAAGACTAATGGGAAATGCTGTGCAGCAGCGAGGATGGTGCTGTGATCGGTCACAGAGCAAGGGGTTCCCTGACCTTGAGGCCACAGGCCTGGAGTCATCGAGGCTGGGATCCAGGCTCCAGGAGCAGCTGAAAAACAGTGTTTGAAATAGCAGGAGCACACAGGGCTGCAGGCAGGTGGAACAGGCACACGGGGCTTCAGTGACTTCTGTTTCTCAAGCATGGGCAGAGAGGAAAGCCAGGACAACTCACTCTGAGCTTCCCTGCAGACCTGACTGTCTTGCACCAGTATCTCACCCAAGGGACACCTAATCAAAATCAGCCCTCCCTCCTTGCCCCAAGGCATCCCTGTCCCACACAGTCCCCAGCAAGGTGACTGTCACTGTGCAATGGTCCGGCTGTCCCCAGTCCAGGTCCCATCATCGACCTCAGGGCTCCGGGTTCTTTGTGCTCTTATTCAGCTCAGAGTCCAAATGAATCTAGGTACCTAACCGAAAATTGACTTCTTTGGTTAAAACCTTCTCCATTTTTTGCTTCTCCAGGTAAAGCTCCCTCCTACCATTTAAGCATTGCAGGCTTTCACATCACAGGTCCTCCAGCAGAATGGATTTGAATTTGGGATGCCTTCCTCCAGTGTGAGCATTGAAAGCACCGCAGTAAGGAATACCTGGATGAGGAAGGGAGGAAGGGAAGCTTTTCCTGAGCTGCCCTCAATGGCAGCCCCAGTGACCCTGCTCTGCATGGGAGGTTGGGCTGGAGACCTCCAGAAGCCCGTCCACCAGCACTCTGTGTGTGTGACTCTCTCCTGCTAAAAGGGTTCACTATCGCTTGGACTATTAGAATGTCTGTCCACCCAGTTTCTTTTGCAGTATCCTCCCGTGTGATGGCATGTTCAGGAGCCTCCAGCAGAAGCTGAGGAAAGCAATGCAACGTCACAGGGATGACAGCACTAGGGCTCTTTAATAAACAACATTCACCCTGAAAGCAGAAAAAGCCTCAGGTCTGGGCTGTTCACCGGACTTGCTAAAGCTCTAGAAGACTGGTATTTCACAGCCTGTGTGGTTTTTGTTTCTGAAGTTCCTGGCAAGGTGGCCCCATCAGGCTGGTACCCATGCTGTTTGTGTGTGTGTCGAGTGTCTGGAAAATTTCCCAGTGGGCCCAGCCTCCAGCCCCTTGAGTTTGTAACTACAAACGCTGGAAAATCTTAAAAACACAGCAATGCAGTCCAAAGCTGGTCCTGGCTCCGGCCCCATTTGAATCAACGAAAGCTTTGGTGTAGATTACAGACTTTAAAGCAGTTCCTAATGCCACAAGCCCAGTGACTTGGCCCAGGCAGACGAAGGCTTCTGGCTGTCTTTACGCTCTTTGTTTAATTGAGTTTACAGCCTTCATTTGCATGCTGCCATCCTGCCCGTGGAGGAGGGCAGGACTTTGTTCTCAGCACTGAGAGGAGGTGCTCCAGAGAATCCCGGCATCCCATCACGCAGCCTGCTGGAGGAGGTTTGGGGTCACTCGGCACCAAAGTCGTCCCCACCTCCTGGCCCCCTCTCCATGTGGAAACCTCATCTGCTCCAGATCAAGGCGATGTCATCAGCAAAAGGCTGGCAGAAAGCAGGAATGCTGACAGGAGCCAGCCCTCCATCCCTCCACCTTGCCCCCCAGATTTTCAATGAAATGGTACTTTCCCAAAAGTGCTAATTAATTGCAACCAAAACTGTTCTTAGAAACATAATGATTTTGAAATTTCAAATACAGAAAACTTAGACCAGAGAAATATTTCTTGAAAGAATGCAGCCTGCTGCAGGGCATCCCCTTGGACCCACTAGCTCTTGCTAATTTGAGACTGAACTTGTTCCCTTGCTCTCTTTCATGGTAAACTCCACCAGGCTGGCCTCCCTCAGTGTGTGTGGAAATTTTGGAAATATCAGGGTTTTTTCTTGGAAAGATCATTGCCTCCCCAGCCCTATCAATGCAGCAGCCTCCTGCACACTGGCTGGTGGCCGCGATGAACATGGACCAGGCTGCAGAGAGACAGGCACAGTGAGGATCTTCCTGACTGGACCGAGTCAGACAGAGACTTACCATTTTACACACAGATAGAGGGGACTACTAAATCACAGGGACTCCAAGATGGACCAAGGGACAACTGGCCAGCCGGCTGCACTAACGCAATTTGCTACAACCGTGTATTACGGTCCATGTAAATGCACCGCTGAGCAGCATCACCACCCCAGTGTACGCTCAGCTGTTCAAGCACTGTGACCCTGCAACGGGCCTCCTGTGTGTCTGCAGCCTTGCCTACCTGCCTCCAGGATCTCCACCTGCCCGAGTGCTGGCACTCAGTGCCTCGTGCACAAGCAAGGCAATTAGCACTACGGGCTCTGTTTGCCAAGTGCAGCGGTAAAGATAAATCACCCCTCCTGAACATGTAAGCAAAAGGTGAGCTCCTGAGCCACTCCACCGGCTCCCAGCACGCGCACGCAGCGGGGACAGAGGCACGTTGTGGGGAGAGGGGGAGGCGCTGGTTCACCAGAAGGGACTTTCCACCCCATCCATCACGGATGGGCTTTTGTTTTCTGCCCAAAGCCAGCTCCAGATGCTTTGGAACAGGTTTCTGAAGCCCCAGGCAGGTGTGGGAAAAATGATCCTCCAGCTCATGGAGTAATTTATGCAACAGGGAAGCCTGGGAGTCAGCAGGTGGAGGAGCCCACAGAGCTGGTAGCAGGCAGAGAAGAGCATCTGCTAGGAAAGCTCTAGCAGTGCAGCCCGTACCCTGCTCTGCCAACATCCCCCCAGCTGCCCACGGCAGGAGTGGGAAGAGGAGTCCTGAAGAGCCAGCAGCTGGCAAAGCTCCTACCATCTGGGAGCCCTGGCTGCGGATGGTCTCCAGTGGGCAGAGGAGAAGGGATTTGGGCATGGCAGGGTCCCTCCTGGGCACTCACCACCGGCTGCTGCAAGTGGGGGGATGCAGCAAAGGCAACAGGCTCGGCCACTAAGTGAGAAGAGGAGGACAGCCAACGTCAAGCTGCGTCAGGCTTTGGTGGCAACGGCCCTGTGTACAAGGCAGCCAGGGTGAAGGTGGGAGCTGGGGCTGAAGGAAAGAGAAGGGCAAGCAAGAAGGGCTACAGAGCCAGGATGGTTATGTGGGTCTGCATGGAGGATAAGGTCTGGCTGTTAATGCTGAGTAAGAGAAGCAGCCACAGGGATGTCAAGGTTTCAGGAGGTTTTGGAGCCTGGAAGCAGGCCACATTGCCACAGAAACACATCCAGTGAAGTCCCCAAAAGAAGAAACCTAGGATTTAAGGACCTCAGGAATAGCCCTACAGTAGCTCAGCAGACACACTCCTGCTTGCTCTGTCACACAGGCTAACAGGTTTTGCCCCGGCTCCTCCACATGGGAGATAGCTCCACAGCTCAGAAAATTTATACTTTTCCACCTAAATGCTATCACCAGCCACTCTGTACCATCTGCTCTTGTCCTCCTGCTTTAATAAGTCTTCTCCCTTTCTGGTGCCCCTCCAGCCCAGCACGTCATTACAGGCAGCAAATAAATCCCCTTCACCAAGGCTGACCACACAGTGCCTTTTTGGTCTCCTCTCTGCAACATGGACTCTCCTGTGTTCTGCTCACCTTATCAGCCTTTCTCTCTATCCGCTACCATCACAGTTCAGCTCTCTTGAATGTGGGTAGCCAAGTGTACATACAATGACCGTATGAAGCTCCACCCAAGCTTTGTGCAATGGTAGTGAGACTTTGCTACAGCTGGTGAACATACTTTGCTTGATACAGCACAGTCTTGCATGTGTTGTTTTTCCACAAGATTTTACACTGGAGAGTTGTCCCCTTCCCATTGTCTACCACCAGGTCCTCCTCAGCTGTCGTTTTTGGTTGAATTCCAACCCTGATTCTGTTATTCCACCTCTCGGCATCTTTCTGGAGGTATTGGAGTCCTCCTCTGTCCCAACAATGTTTGTGTCAGTTTTCTGCAACAAGAAATACCCTACCAGATTTTGAAACATCAAGAAGTATGAGACTGCTTCTCATGGACCTCAGTTAGTCACCTCAGTTGAGCTTCATGCTTCCCGATTTGGGTGGTAGTGATCTCCCATTTAGGCAGTTCCTGGACAGGCTTCCAGCTTTACTAGTAGTTTTCCAAATCAAATGTTTTATTGGTGTCCAGACAGGCAGAGTCTATTGCATTTCCTTAGAAAATTGGGAAAAAAAACCAAGAACAAGCTACACAGACTCATGTAGAAGGACTTGATGTCTCAAGTCAAGACTGGTTGCCTTTCTGAGAGATACGTTAGACAAACACAGGACTGACTGTGAGGATAATTGATATGCAGGCTTATATAAAACATCTCTTGGCTTGAACCTTTGAAGCTTAATATAACAAAGAGCAATGGCCATCAATCATAGTTTGGGAGGTTCAGGTTGGACGTCAGGAAAAGTTCGCTCACCAGGGGGATGGTGCGGCTCTGGGACACGTCACTGGAAATGCAGGGAGATCTCTGCCTTTGGGGATTACCAATAATTGCCTATCCAAAGCCATGGCTGCCCTGATGTAGTGCTGGCAGCAGTCCTGCTGTAGGTGGGAGACTGGATGAGAGATCTGAGATGCTGGGATGCTACAATCTCCTGCCTTTTACTTTTATACTGGAAGGCAACAAGAAATAGGCATTTGTAGCTTTTAAGGTCTGGAAAGCTCATTCCAGCCCTTCGAGGTGATTTCTGCATGCACTTTCTCAGGTGGTTGTTTTACAGACAAGTAATTCCTGACTGCAGCCAGCTCAGGGCAGGTCTGAGAGCAGCATGAAAGAGAACAGGAGATGCCATGACTCCCTTCTCGTGTCCAGAGGAGCGCAGGCCACTGCTGTGCATCCCTCTGAAGGAGGAAGCCAGCCACATCTTCTGATGCAAAGTGAAAGTGAGAAGACAAAAGCAAGAGTCCCTGTGCCCCAGGTGACACAGTTCTCCGCTCTCTGCCTAGCCTGCAGCATAATTAACGTGACAAGCAAACAGTAACTCACATGGCTGGTGAGAAGTGCTACTCCCTACCAAACTTATACCTTCACCTTGTCTGCCACCCCGGCTCTACTCCTCTCTCTCCTCACCCTTCCCCTCCCTGAACCCTCCTTGATCCCTGTTGCATTTGGCAGTAAAGCTCATGGACCATGGCTGCAAGGGATTTTTTTTTTTTTTTTGATTGAAGGTGAGGGAAAAATCCTCCCTTCTGGCACTTTGCACTTTCCAGGATCTGTCCCACCTGTGCTTCATCACTCATGGCTGAACTCCCCAGCCTTCGCCTAAGGACCAGACTGGACTCAGTCCAGTCACAGGACATACACAGCAGAGCAGAGCCACAGCCCACGTGTTTGCTGTGGGCCATCGAAGCATTCAGCTGTCCTTGAGCTCACAGGCACCTCTGAGTCTTGTCAGGACAGCCCTGTCCAAGAGACACTGCCTGGCTGCGACGCAAGCGCCTGGGCTGTGACAGCCACCACGAAGCAGAAATTCAAGCCCTAATGCTGGCTGGCATGAACCTGGTGCACGGGCGTGAGCTGCACATCTCCCGAGCCAAAGGACCCATATCACGACATACTGCTGTAAAATGCCACCCGAATAATAACATAAATAATCGTAACAAGTTATCTGGATCCATAGAGAGGGGAGAAATTGTACCAGTAAACTCCACCGCTGAGGATGCTGCTCTTGATGGGTTTATCAGGAAAGTGTATCGGTTTCCTCTGTCACGCGCTAGCTGGTGTTCACACTGTATTAGCTGTTTATAGCTCTTTTGGGCTCTGTTTGCCAGCCAAGAGCCTCTGACATCAGAGTTGAGTTAATCCTCCCTTCTTATCCCGCATGACACAAGAGTCGCTCACAAAAGGGACACATTCCCAAAAATCTGCATGTTCTCTTTCCCTCATCACTGGGAGGTCTTGAATTTGTCTCTGGATACTCCAGAGCCCAGGGCTTTTTTCTCCCTTCTCAGATCACAAAAGCCACAGTCTGTTATCAAGAGGTGCCCTTCCCATGTGCTATTTAAGTCACCGCTGCCCAAGGAGCCCTTTCCCTCGGCAACTTTCCCAGGCCACTCAGCCTGCCCGTGGTGCAGATGGAGCCTGCAAATCCTCGCAGCACCAAGACTCCCCACCCTCCCCAACCGCCCCCCTCACCCCCCCAAAGAATGGCCACAAATTAGCAAGCAGGGGCTGCGTGTTGTCACCAGCAAGAGGGTTGACAACTAATTGAAAGCCATGCCAGTCAAGTGTCATTATCCTGAGTGCTGGGCCACGCTCAGCTCCTTGACCCTGGCTTCCCTCCTGCGCCTTCCCTCTTGGGATGCTGGCATGGCTCTCAACCACCCTCTTGGCACAGATCTTTTTTTCTGGCATGGCTGAGAAAAGGCTTTTGGTGGCACCTGGTCTCTGCGCAATGGGCTTATTTTCTTTGGCCACATCACGGTCCCTTAAGACAGGAGTGGCTGTGTCAGATGGCAAGTCCTGGATCTCCCTCCTTGGAGAGCTGCTCAGCTTTAGGGGAGAGATGCCACTCAGCTGCAGGGTGCAATAGGCGGGTAGGTGGAGGGAGAGTTGGAAGATGCACAGCATCGAGTTGGAGGTCAAGCAGAAGCCTGCTGAGAAGAGCAGGGAGAAAACACAACCTGGCCTCAGAAGTGACAGAAGATATTTCCTAGGAAGGCAGTGGTGATCATGCAGAGTTTGCTGGAAAGGGCAAGTTTGTGTTGGCTGAAGACTGATCAGGGAGCAAGGAGACGGTGGGATGGGGATGTTGGTTCCAAGCTCTTTTTATTTCTGTTCTGCTGGCCCTGGTCCTTTCTAATTTTCTGTACTTTGAAAAGGGAAGCATCACACCTCCTGTTCTAACAAAAGGTGCCCTTCTGGAGGTTAAACACCTTTGGTCTTTTTAGGACACTCACTGCAAGGGAAAGGTCCAGGAAACCACCTCCAAGCACGGACTGGTGCTGTCCGCTCTCTTTTGACCAACCTTCTCCTAAGAAGAAAGGTGGCCTGTCCCTCGGGGCTCCTCTCTGCACCGTGGTGTCTGGACTGCTGATCGCATTGTTGGTGGGACTGAAAAGATTACAACATTAAAGTGGTAAAGGGTAAACCTGGGTAGTCTAAGGTCAGCATCAACCTGGGTTAGTCCAAGGCCACCTTCAACTTGGCTAATGCAGAACGCAAGGCCATGGGTCCAAGAGGAACTGCAGAGAATCCAGCCAAGGGTGACCAGGGCAGCCTTGGGCACAGGGCTTATGAGACATGGAGAGAGCTGGGCTGGCTGATCCTGCTAATGAAGACATTAAGGGTAAATTTAATCACAGCTACAACTGCTCAGAGCGCCATTAAAAGAGGGTGGAAACTCAGTCTTCCCAGCAGGGGTAGGTGATGCAACAAGGGGCACAAGCCCCAAATCAGGCTGGAAATTATGAAAAGCATCTTTGCCAGGAGGGTGACATAGTCCTGGGATAGGTTAGCAGAGAGGTGGAGTTTTCCAAAACTCAGCTAGAAAAAGCAACAGCAGATCTACACTTGGTGACATTGGGACCAGTCTTGTTCAACCTATTCATGAGTGACCTGGATGAAGGCACAGAATGTACCCTCAGCAAGTTTGCTGATGATGCAAAACCGGGAAGAACGGCTGATACACCAGAAGGCTGTGCTGCCATTCAGTGAGACCTGCACAGGCTAGAGAGTTGGGCAGAGAAGAACCTAATGAAGTTCAACAAAGCCAAGTCCTGTACCTAGGGAGAAATAACCCCATGTACCAGTACAGGTTGGGGGTTGGCCTGCTGGAAAGCAGCTCTGCAGAGAAGGACTTGGGAGTCCTGGTGGACAAGATGTTAACCATGAGCCAGCCATATGCCATTGAGGCCAAGAAGGCCAATGGTACCCTGGGGTGCATTAGGAAGAGTGTAGCCAGGAGGCCAAAGGAGGTTATCCTCCCACTCTACTCTGCCCTGCTGAGGCCACATCTGGAGTCTCGTGTCCAGTTCTGGGCTTCCCAGTTCAAGAAAGGCAAGGAACTACTGGAGAGAGTGGGTCCAGTGAAGATGATTAGGGGACTGGAGCATCTCTCTTATGATGAAAGGCTGAGAGAGCTGGGTCTGTTTAGCCTGGAGGAGACTGAGAGGGGATCTGAACAATGCTTACAAGTATCTTAAGGGCGGGTGTCAGGAGGATGGGCCCAGACTTTTCAGCGGTGCCCAGCAACAGGATAAGGGGCAATGGGCACAAACTGAAACACAGGAAGTTCCATCTGAATATGAGGAAAAATTTCTTTACTTTTGAGTGTGACAGAACACTGGAACAGGCTGCCCAGAGAGGCTGTGACATCTCCTCCTCTGGAGATATGTAAAACCTGCCTGGACGTGACCCTGCATCGAGGGGAGCAGTATCTGAAGGGACCGAGACAGAAGCCACCAGGGAGGTAAGAGCTGCCCGCATGGCTGAGTGAGGTAGCACTTTACACTGGGATGTGTAAAAGGAACAGTGAGAGCAGCAAGGAAAGTAGTTTATCTGCTACTGTGTACACTAACTAGTTCAAAAAATTACGATGAAGAATATAGAAGTGTCCACAAAAAGATCCACATTCTCAAAAGCCATCATAGCAAGAAAGGGTGATTCAGCTTGGTTTAACTACCTCTTATTTTTCCTTGAGAGAAACTACCTGGCACCTGTGTCTACCTGAGGACAAACGTCCTACTACCACAACACAACAGCAAAATAAGTTATGTCGATGTAAAGGCCAATGTTAGTGAAATCCAGACCTCACTGGAGAGGGGTATAACAGTAATGACTGCAGCCATCTTTCTCTGGGAGAACAAGAAGGTGAATGGTGTGTCACCTCCTTTGATCTCAAGTTTCCCTTTTGGGATGACAGTCACCATACCATCACAGCCCCCAGTGCCACTCCTCTGGCCATACTCAGTACCTGCCCTCTGGCTGCTCTGCGGGGATCGTTTTCTTTCTCTCTCGCAGCACCTTTTTCCTGCGAAGCTGAAGAATTTATGATACCTGAACGTTAAAGAAGCTGCTGGTGACGTGGCACCTCTCCTCAGTCCCGAAAGCACCAAGCACAGGTGGTCCCCCAACAGTGGTCCATTCATCTCTGCGTGAACCAGAGTGATTTTGCCTTGCTTTCTTCAGGGCTGGAAGGTCCCCAGAGGCCAGCGTAGTGGGCGCTTTGCAGGGCAGCCATCATCCAGCTACAGCAGGAGCACAACCCCATCACGTATTCAGTCCTCTGGCCTGCCTGAGATGGAACCCCAGCTAGCTGCTCAACCCAGAGCAAAGGCAGAGGGAGGCTGTAATCGCTGCTTCCCCAGGCTCATCCCTCCCCTCCCTCTGCATGCTCTCCTCTCCTTACAACACCCTCCATTCTCCTGTCCCAGCTCTGCCTTTGTGTCTGCAGCTTCTGTTACCAACTGCTAATGATCTACATCAAGGCTGCCAGGCGGTGCCGAGTGTAAGCAGAAGAATTCAGAGCCTCTAATTACAGAGGAATTAGCAAGCAGACAGTTACTGTTTAGTGCTAATGAATAGATACATTAAGAGAGACATCACACGGGCTGAGAAGCATGAGCCCTGATAATAAAGGAGTGTCAAACAAGGAAAACACAAGGAGGAGGATCCAGGGGGCTGAAAAGGATTCGCCTGCAACTCAGCTCTCTGGTTTTGCTAAGGTGGAAGTAGCCACAGGCACTACATGAAGGTAACAAGCACACCATATAACTGCAAAATCCAAGCATTAAATAACTCATCTATAGCACGGGACGATGCTGGGGGCGTGCAGAGCCCCTTCCCAGCCCCAGGTAGCATCGCACCCACCCCGTCTCCATCAGCCGTCTCTGTAAAGGAAGCTGCAGCAGGTCACTGTCCCAGACGAGTTCCTCTCTCCTCATCATGTGTGGACTTGTTCCTGCTCACAGTCAAACCACAGTTCAACGCTGTGCTAAATCTGCCTTCAGGGCTTCTGATGCTGTATTGAAAACACTGTGACCCCATGACTCCTGAGCTAACTTAAGATCAGAGGTCAGTCTTCCTGTTCATGTGCGACCAAGACATTTTTGTAGGTTACCTACCTCTGTCTTGGCGCTCTGCATGCCCAACCAAGTGATGCCTATCTGCACCACTGCTGCTTTACCACAGACCAAACACCTCCTGTCCCCCGCAGCCAGCACACACCATGGTCTCCAGGCAATTCAGTGGAAATGTAATCATCTACGACTGCCAAATTCAGTCTTGCAGGTGATATAGTGTCCAGGACAGCCTGTGGCGTGTTCACAGAACCCCATACATTAGCTGCAGCACTCAGAGGGACCACAGAAACTTGCTTACTCCCACGCACACTTGTACCTTACTGGCATGCTTCCACTGTGCAATCGGATTAAGCAAAGCCCCAGCCCCAGCCTGTGCTCCAGCTCCAGATGGCTTCCAGGTGGGCTGGGGAGAGCAGCCCCTGACCAGCAGCTCTGCAGAGCATCCTGCCACCAGCACAGCTGCTGCCTGGGGGCTACTGGTGAATCTCCCAGGAGCAGCACTACCAGCCACCCTGACACAGACCTTCCCCCAGCAAAACCACCCTGCACAGGGGGAACGTGGCAAAGCCCCAGGCCAGCACAGGGCTAGAGACTCTGAATGAAACCCTTCCAGCTCTGATGCTTGGTCTTCTTCACCAAGGTGACTCTGCAGTGGCACAGGACCTGGAGCAGATTTCCAGATAGTCAACCTGTATATCCATCTCCCAGCCCCTCTTCTGTGCAGCTTTCCTTTGCTTTCATGGCCTGTCCTGGCTTTCTCTGCAGTCAGCCTGTGTCAAAATGCTGGAGCTAATCTTACCTTCTCTCCTCAGGAACCAGGAGCAGTAGCAGGGGCTGCAGCAAGGCCACCAGCAGCGGTGAGCACTGCAACTGATGCTCCGAGGCAACAACCTCAGAAACAGTCACACGCCCAGCGCTGGAGAGGGATGCTGAGACACCAGGGGACAGTGACATGAGCTGTTCTGCTTGCAGTGATGGGGAGGGCAGCTCTACCCTGGAGCACACACCAGCTTTTCACTGAAATAAGGGATGAGTTTCCCACCCTAGGCTTGAGATTCATCCAGGAATTGCCAGGCCCATGCACTTTGGTCATCACCAGCATTACAGAGCAAGCAACACCATGCCTCATCTCACCCCACCTCTTCTCCCCTTCAAGCCCTGCTCACCCCACAGGGTTTCACCCAGCACCTCTTGACCAGGACATCTCTGCCCACCACCTCCCCTTCCTGGAGAGGTCTGCTGGGAGGCACGGGTCTGCATCTTACCAGCCTGGTTGGTGGTGATGTTCACTGATGCAAACTGTGGGGAGAAGGGGCTCTGGTCAGTGACGCCGTTCACTGCCTGGATCTCGAAGGTGTACTGGGTATGGGCCAGCAGGTCGCTGATGTAGATGCGGGGCTCTGTCAGGCCCAGCTGGCGGGGGGCAAACTGCACGTTGTCCCCACAGCGCGTGCACGCCCCGCGGCCGGAGCCGCAGCTCTTGCAGATGATGTTGTACACCAGGTCCTCCCGGCCCCCCGAGTCCCTCGGCGGGGTCCACTCCAGCATCAGAGAGGTCTCGTTCACGCTGGAGATGACAGCCTGGGGGGCAGATGGGATGGCTGTAAAGGGAATAGACAGACAGAGGTAAGAGCCAGAGCCCTGCTCATCGCTACAGGACCAGCTGCACCCCATCCTTTTCCCCATCCCTTGGCAGGACTCTGCAGCAGGCACATGCTGAGCCGGGTACTTCTCTTGGTGTCAGGGATGTGCAGAGCAAGCTGGACAGTCAGAGGCAGGAGTGGGAACAAAACCTGTCCTCTTAACCCAGGCTCGTTTGATTACATGGCGTCCCTGGCAAAACTCACCAGTTATTTTTTTGTAGTGTTTCTGATTCCTGGCCTTTGCACTAATCTCCTGCATGCCAACACACAGGTCTTCTCACCCAAGTGCAGCCCCAGAGTGAAGTCATCCCACTGCCTAGAACAGCACAGAGTAACCTGAATTTCGGTCCTCTGCACGCGCAGTGCTTGCAAGTGTAGACTGGTCCAGGGTAAGAAAGACCCAGGCCTGCAGGGATGAGGTGCTTTGAGCCCCCGGCTTCCTCCAAAATCCCACTGAGACAGATGCCTTTGTTAAGCATCCCTTGGTGCTTTCACTGATGTGTGTCTGCTTTCTCAGCCGCACACCATCCCTCCCCAGCTGCCCAGAGCCCACATACTGGTGCATGGCATGTCGACAGGATCAGCATCTGCCCGGTAATATCCATTTCGGCACACACAGTTAGTGGCTCCTTCCGAAGTCGTCCGGCTGTTAATTGGGCAGTGGACGCATCCTTCATCCCCTTGGCTGGCCTTGAATGTCCCCGATGGGCAGCCTGGAAGAGAACCAAGAGCAGTGGTAAGTGGCGAGGACAGGGGCTGGCAGGGACGCCCGGAGCCTGGCAGTGCTGCCAGAAAACACCCTTCAGGGCTTTGCAGGGTCTGAAGCCAAAACCTGACAATTTGAAGTAAACAAAGTGGAGAAGCAGCAGCTGGTTTAAGGCTCTGAGAAGACAGGCGCTGCTGCTCGTGCTGGCTGTAGAGATGGGGTCTCCATGCAGCCATCTCTCCCCCCTAGTCCCCAACCACGAGCTCAGAACAGGGTCCATTCAGGGAGCCTTACAAATGCAAAGGGGATTTTTAGCTGCCACCACATAAGAAGGTGTGAGCGGCTGTACCAAGTCAGACCAAAGGTCCACATGGTCACCAGAATCCTCTCCCCAACAGCAGCCACCCAAGGAGCTGGGCACACGCATTGCCCACAATACCTTCCCACACTCCAACAACTAATAGCTCAGGGACTTTCTAAAAGGCAGGCTCTTTGCATTTAACATTCCTCATGGGATATTTCTTCCACTACGTTACCAGTCAATTTTTTATTCCATGCAAACATTTTGCACCCATTTTATCCTCCAGCACAGAGCCTCACAGTGTAATTGCATGCTGCATGAAGAAACTGCTGCCCTCTGCTTTGAAGCTGCCAGCTGCCATTTCATTTGATGCAATCTCGCACTTGCATTGGCAATGAACACTCGATCGCCATCCACCTCCTCCAGGACCCCTAGGGTTGCAGAAACCTCTGTCATGCCCCAAGCAAATTGCACAACAACATTCACTATTTTACTCTCTTCTCTTTTCCCATAATCAGCAATGTCCAAATTATTTTTTAACCACCAATGTAACAACTGGACTACCTATTATAGCCCCAAGGTATCATTCCTGAGAGATATTGGGCCAACTCACAGCCTATCTCTGTGCATGTGTGTGTGAAGCTGGGGTTGTTTCCTCTCATTTGCATCACCTCAGGTCTACTGAATTCCAGTTGCCTTCTCATTCCCCGGTCACACCGTCTCATAAGGTCCTTTTGCAACTCTCCACAGCCAGTCCTTGTCTTCACTACTCAATATCATAAGCAAATTGTCACTTTGGCCATCACCGGCAGCAGTGTGCTGGGGTCTACCTCTACTGACCTTTAAGCCACTCACAGATGAAGAAGGTGCTCCATTAGCAACAGACACTCAAAAAAATTCAGTTCAGCCAGGCAGGGTAGGCGAGGGCAGCAGGGGGGTGCATGGTGCCTACAGCAGATGGGTGGTGAAGGCTGGACCACAGTGTGAAATACAGTATTAATAGACAGGGCACAGGTGGCTAAAAATATCAGTGCAAAGCTTTAAACACCAGAAGGTCCCTTCCAAGTCAGGGGATCACCAACGCCAAAGCAAAAGCTCAGCTATAAGCATTTATCGGCATGGCTCTCGGTTATTACTTTTGGTTGCAACTTTCCGCCGCTGTTAATTGTGCAGCACGAAGAGCCTGGGGGGCAGCAGGTGGTTTCTGCACTGAAACGAGTTAAACAAACTTCTACTTCAGTTCACTGCCAAGGCTTTCAGGAATGAGGCAGATCAGAAAAACAGCCTGGGAAAAACATACGCTCAGGGTTGCTGTAAGCAAGAGCTATTATTACTGAGAAGTATCTATTTTTTTCTGTGAAAAAAAAAGAGGATTTTTTCCATTTTCATCTCCCTTCCTTCAAAATTAACTTCAGCTTCCAATGAGAAAAGCTCTACAGAAAAATACCATCAGCTTTCCTGCTCTCAAAGTCCCTCTTGTCTCCTACACTCAAAGGATCTGCTGAAAAACCAGCTTCTCCTCATGTTCCTGGATCTTTCCACCCTTGCTCTCCCCTACCCCCAAGTGTTTGACTCCATTTCTGACCCTCTTCCCAGCATGTCCCTTGGTACAAACCCACGTCAGAGGGTGTTAAGCTGTTGGGAGAGGTGATGGCTGCGTCGTTCTTCGTTACAGAGAAATGATAGTGGCTCTGTAGCTGAAATGATAACAAGGTCCCTGTACTAATACCAGTTTTTGAAACACGGCAAGACCAACACACAAAATCACTCTAGTCTGACATCCAGGGTGAAATATAGGGTCATTTGATCAAAGACATTTTGAGACATGGGCCTCTTTCACCTTCCTAAGGCTTATTTTAAAAACAATAACTTTCCTATAAGGCTGCTTCTTCATCAAGATAGAGATACATCAAAAAAATGCCTGTGCTGCTGAGATTTAGTAACCGGCCTCGAGAGACAAAAAACATTCCCCAGGTTTGGTCTGGCAAAGGCTGATGGCTGCAATTAACATTTCTGCATGCACTGCTCTTAGAGCAGGGCAAAAATTGGGGGCTGAATGATTGTTCACCAAAAATACCAAGCTGGGATGCTAAAACTCTTTCATATGCCATCAAAACATGGCCAGAAGTTTTGGCAACTTTCTTCCTCCCCAGGAGGTCCCGCACACTGACATGGGATAAAATAATCCTGGAAAATCAGAACATCTCCAAAGAGAAATGTTCTGAAATCATGCTGAAAGACAGGAAAATCACTCACATTTTATGCAAAATCCTTTTTTATTTTTTGTTTCTCAAGTAATGACAACCTCCAGAAGTAAAATAAATGAACATTGTGTTCAAAACTGTTTTGTTCCCTCCAGGTCTTCCTCTGAGTGAGAAAACAGCTTTTAATTTGGAATTCACCCAATTTCTTGTTTCCAGAGTAAATAGCAAATCAAAACTGAAATCTTCACATAGGGGCTAAACCCCTCCTGTTTGAACAGCAGTGATGGTCTCACCACTTGCTGGAAGACATGAGGACACCCCAGTTTTCTGCCCTGGGTGGTGACAGCAGCTTTGGGACATGCTGCTTCCCCTTAGGCTTGCAGCATGGGCAGGGGCAGAGCATCTCTAGAAACTCCTGCTTAGAAAGAGGGAATTGAAACAGTGAAAGCAGCAAAATTTCTGCTTTATCAGAGCATCCTTCATCCCAGGAGGGGGATTACCGTGACAGCAGCTCTGGCCCCATCCGTGAAGCAGGGGTGGTTTGCAGCTTCCCACGTGGTGGATTCCCACATCTCCAGCACCAATCAGAGGATGCTAATAGGGGTTCATGGGAACATATGGACCTTTAATTGCCTCACTGCTGCACATAGGTATGGATGGCTGCCTCGCTAGGGTACGGCTTGGAGACAGCAGCGGGTTTGCTATGAGGACTAGCTGTAGCTCTCCCAAACAAGATTGGGAACACCTGAGCAGCACTGGGTGTCCTCATTTCCAATCCACCCATTCCCAGGGCACAGAAAGGTGGTCATGCCTGGGAAGGCATGTGTTTTGGGAAGGGAACACCATGGAGAAGGATCCACGAGGGGTCCTGCTCTCCCCTGCAGGAGGACCGCGCCAGGGATGCGGGAGGGAAGGCCACTTCTGCAGCATCTGCTGCTGGAGGCAGCGCTGGCACAAGGCTTCCAGCCTTCCTTCCCCATAGCACTGCCTGCCTCGGGGAAGCTTGGCAGAGAAAGGCATCCCATAGCTCAGCCTGAAGGAAAAGCCTTTGGCCACACGTGCAGGAGGGGCCGCAGAAGGGTTCCCTGTTTGCTGGTCCTGTGTCCCACTGCCGCTTTCTAACCAACTTTTAAATTAATCCAGTGTGAGCTGAGCAGGCTCCAAACAGGCTCCTCTGCATCAAAAACTGCCCTGGCCTTCAGAGCCCACCACAGACCACTTCTGCAAACAGCTCGCTCTTGCAATAAAAGTTTCCAAACTGGCACTTTCGGTCTGTGCTAATGGCTCTGAGGAAGGGTCCTCCTCAGCTCCCTTTGCCTGGCTTTGTTTCTCCTGGCAGCAAGGCTCCTTCCACTTGAGCAAGGCATTTTTAACGGCTGATGGAAAACAGGCAGCCCTGGCTCTGTCAGTTAGGATCCGCCAAGAGTCTTAAATCCCCAGCCTTATCTCCCAGCTGCCTCTCTTCTCCCTCCGGGGCCGGAGGCAGGGGGCAGGCAGGCTGTCTCTGCAGCCTGACATCCTCAGCATCCCTGATGCTGTGGGACCCTGGAGCTGGTTGCCTCGGCCACATCCTGCCTCTCACCCTCCCCTCTGCTTTTGGGAGCCCTCTCCCATGGCCCTCCCTGCTCCCGCTGGCATCCTAATCACCCCTCAAACCCTACACAATCCTCTGGCTCCCTTGGCCATGCACCACGGGACTGCCCCTGCACCAACCCCATGCCGAATGGGTGCCAGCAATTTGCTCTTATGGAAAATAAAGAAAACAATGTCCTGGGCCATGCCAGGAGGAGCGTGGCCAGCACACTGAGGGAGGTGTTTTCCCCTGCCAGGCGCTGGGGATGCTGACACAGATAGTTTGAGGTTGCCCAGTTCAAGGACAATATGGAGGAACGGGAGAGTCCAGTGGTGGGTCATCACGATGGCCAGCCCCAGCGCACAAGACATATGAGGAGAGGTGGAAAGAGCTGGGATGGCTTAACCGGGGTAAGGAGGGGATCTAACTGCAGCTGCAGCTATTTGGGGGTAGATGCAAAGAAGACAGACTCAAACACTTCTCAGGGTGCCAGATTCTGTAACAAGGGACAAGGACCACAAGTTCGGATTGGACATTAGGAAAAGTTCCTTCTCCAAAAGATGGTGCAGCCCTGGGACAGGTCACAGAGGGTGGTGGATCACCTTCCTTGGCAGAGAGTCAGCTGGATTCCATGGCTGCCTTGAGCTGATGATGGTAACAGCCCCACTGCAAGCAGGAGGCTGGACCCCAGACCCCAGAGCCTCCTCTACCACCACTTCTAGCTCTCTACTGCTCGTGGTGTGTGGGGGGGGTATTTATGATGTTATCCTGTGCAGAAGACTATTATGTCCAACCAGCTCTGAATTTATCCCTTTTTCCTTCCATCAACCATTGCAAGATGAGGTGGGTGTTGTAATGAAATGACACTGTCAGTGTTCCCATATTCTTTCCCAGTCTGCCCCTCGACCTTTGCTTTTAGTTCTGCATGCAAATGGGTCTCACTTTGTCTCACCTGCAAAAGTTGCCCACTGTCTGCTTGTTCCTGTCTCCAGGCCTTCACACAGTGGTGTTTGTCACCGTAGCGAAAGGCTGACCTCTGGACAGCCCAAAGGATCAATGCTGCCCATTGCCTTTGAATCTGCTTACACTTCTGCTGTGGCCTCTCCAGCCTGGACATTTTAGTGCTGGAGGGAAGAGCCTTGCACGGCTGCAGTGCAGGAGGTAGGTGATAACTCCCAAGCCCCTTGGACTTGGCATTGGAGTTGGCTGCTAGCTCTAAAAAAGAGGGGATCTTGGACCTCAAGGTGCCAGCTCTCTGCACTCATCCTTCCTGGGGCCGCACAGGTCCTCCAGTTTCCCTCCTGATAAATTTAATTAGCAGCCTACACTGTTACCTCATACTTGAGATAAGCAATTAATCCCATTGCCAGGTGCTGCCACTGCCAACAACTCTGACAGCATTTGGAGAGCAGAGGATAGAAATACAGAAGGGAAAACAGGGTTAAATGAGATTAACTGAAGGGGAATGGTGGTGCTCAGCCGACTTCTGTGATGTCGATTAAAGAGTTGTCAAGAAAGGAAGAAGTCACAATGAAAATGTTCCTGTTCAACCCTGTCATTCTCCACAGAACAGAAACAGAAGCAGACAGCATAGGCCTGCAAAGGCATCCTCCTGTCGCTAGCAGCTTTCAGATAGGTCTCCATGCCACTGATTGGACCAGCATCCTGCACCTCACCAGCAACTCAAGGAGATCAACTGGGTCACATCATCTCCCCAGCACATATGCACGGCTGCTCGGGCCTCATGGTTGGAGGTGCCAGGACTCCAAAATACACATCCCCTACAATAGTGCTCGCCAGAGGTGCCCCCCCAAGCCACCTCATCTGCCTCCGAACTTCAGCCCAAGGCTCCTTCAGACACAACCCCCTTGGAAGTGCCCCTGGCAAGGACTTCCACGCTGCACCCTGCCTGTCTGCAGCTCACCACCAGCTGCTTGGTTTAAGAGGTTATGTCTTATTCTCACCATCATCACCCTTTCACTTGCTCCGTGGGCAGGTGCGGAGAAGCGGCACTGGGTCAGCATGGGGCTGAGACAGGGCCTCAGTACTGGGCTGTCACAGAGGTTTGGAGAGGACTGGGCAGGGCAGAGCAATGCCCTGTTTTGGGAGCTTCCCTAAAGAGCATGCTGGAAAGTCCTGCAAGGGACAAATCGTCCCCAGCCTTCTAAATGAGCTGTCCTCAGCCCAGACCAAACAAGCTACAAAGACCAGGAAAACTGCATGGGCCAGGGATTCAGCCTTTTGGATACCATGGGACAAGCCTATAGTGGTCATCACACAATGACTCTGCAGCACAGCCTAGGCCAAAGCCAAGCAGTTACAGTCCCCAACTTTCCTGCAATAGCATCACCAACCTGCCAGCCAGGACAACCTCAGGCAGGGAGCACCCTCATCTAAACCCTTGCAGCTCTTTCCCAGTGCCCACACACCAGCAGCAGGGCTGAGCCCTCACCTGGGAGAGGCTTCATGCCGGGGGCTTACCAGCAAATCCCTCCTGCAGCCTCTGCGGGGTTCGCAAGGTCATCTCCCCGCTAGCACCGCTCAGAAGTTCAAGCATCTGGTGAGACCGCCGCACCTGTGAGCACGCACACCTGCAAGCCCCCCCGCCGACCTGCTCTGGGCGGCACATCCATCAGCGGTGACGGGATTCAACTGTCAGGGAGAAACGCCTGGAATTTCTTACCTACCCGGTCAGCCTGGTTCAGTCTCCCCAACCCGTCACTGGGGATTTTAAAGAGAAATGGAAAGCTTTCTGTCCCTGCTGGAGCATGGGGGACTGGGGTGCTGCCAGCATCCTCAGAGTATGGACCACAAGGACCATAATCCAGCATTTCTCCTGCTAGAGCTGTTCAGTGGACACCCGAGGGGAGAGGACTTCCCTATCCAAAGGAAACATGGAGCTGTATGTTCATCACGCTGCTGTAGACTGCACCCCCAAAGGCACTGTTCACAGCTCACTTCCAGAAGCCAGCATCCCTGGGTGAAGCCAAAACCAGATGGCAGGTTCACAGGTCAGGAGCACAGCTCTGGTGGCAGCAGATGCTTTGGACCTCCTCACTCCTGCAGATACCTGAAGAGCACTCTAGGGTGTAGCTCCAAGACCAAGCTCAACAGCCAGCGGTGCTCTGTGGCTGCCGGTGTAGCAGCAATCCCAGTTCCAGCACACAGGGTGATCAGGATGCTGCCAGCACCTGCGCAGTTTCAACCCCAACACCTTGTCTCAGTGGCTTGGCACGCACCTAAGGATCTAGAGCTTCAGGTGCTGGAAAACGGCATTGCCCCAGGAGCCCTGGGGCAACTCGCGTGGAGCAATGCCAGCCTACGCCAGGCGAGGTGCCGAGCCATGAGGTTATTTCTGTGGAGTGACGCGCTAGCAGATACACCAAATGTCACGCTCGTGTTATTCAGCCTCTTGTTTTCTTCTGGTGCAGAGAATGGACTGATGTGTTTTCCAGCCTCTGACTGCAAGACTGCAGGGGTTTTTTTTGTTTTGCTTTAGATTCCTTACAATATAGTAATTTATTTTATTTTGATATTTTAAAAAATACTTTTTAGGCAAGAAGCATGTCCTTTTTCAATGGATGTAAACACTGCAGTGCTACATACTGTAAGAGTGGTTGTTTAAACAGTAAGCCAGCTTTCTCCAAGTGGTCTCCAGAAGAATTTAGGACTTTCACATTTTGTTACTTTGTTTGGTCTTGTTTAAATGTTTCCCAAAGCTTCTGCCTGGGAGAGCTCTGCCTCCGGAGGGTGGTATGTTAACCATTACGGGAACGGCTCCCAACCTTTTAACGCGGGGAAACAAGCAAACCAAGCAAGCAAGTGGTGACATCAAAGTTGCACTGATGGAAAATCCCTAATCCTATAAACCCTTCCTGCTTTAATTGGTGTTAAAACAAAGATAATCTTATCTCAGCCCTATAAAAGAAGGGATAGGATGTACTCTCTAAAAGCCCTCATAAACTTGACAAACATTCCATGTTTTGAGCCCAAGGAGAATGGCTTTAATCCTAAAGGAAACATGAAAGTAAAAAGGGAGCTTTCCCTGGACAAAGCTCTTCAAGTGGATGGTCTCCTCAGCCCTCTTGGTCCCGGTGCAAATCCGGAGTCAAATCCCCAGCACCATGGGGCTGCTGGGGATGGGAATGCATGTCCATGAAGACCAGACACAGAGACTCAGGGGACCAGAGCAGCCAGGAAACATCCGATGTCCTCCAGGTGCTAGCAGAGCCAGGATCAGGCCCCCAAGTGGACTTGGGCCTCCACCTCCAGGGACTCCAAGTGCATCTGTGTCTGCTCAATATTTTTATATGCGAATTGCCTGTCTCCACCCAATTCCCTTATCCCAGATGTTGGAGGAGCAAGTTTCAGGGTCAGGGGTGCAGAGTCTGAGATCAGGCCTCTGAAGGACATCCCTACCTGACGCAGAGGCCCCACCCCTACAGCTAGCATACAGACATTTTGACGGCACTATTCCGAAACTGCTCTGCCTTGACTTCCCATAGTACAAGGACCAGCGCCCTCCCACCCCATGCTCTCCTCTCCATCTCCAGCAGGCACTCCGCAGATCCCCTCTAGGTGCGGCTCCCAAGGGAGCCTTTCCAGGGCACAAGCAGCTTCTCCAGGTGGAGGTGGGGGTGGGCATGTTTAATCATTATATTTTAATGCTGCTTAGCACCCAGTTTAGACAAGTTTAAAACACGGCAGCTGGTTAAGTGCCAGCAGCCGCTTTCCAGATGACAACATTGTTCTTTGTCAGCACTAGGTGCTGAGTGGAGCTGGCATAAGGGCTGATTAAAAATGGTTAGTTACGGTGGTTTAAATCACTGGGAGTGTAGTTGGGGGTGTAGTGAACAGTCACCTTCCTTCCCAGCATGTGGTGAGCGGAGAAGCTGTAGGTAGGCAGCACCACACGGGAAGGGAGGTCACACACCACCCAGGGCGGTTGCACACTGTCCACCTCCACTTTCCAAAAGGCCCTGAAGTCTGCTTAACGTACTTATGGAGGGAAAAACCCAAGGAGAACCAGCTTTCCTCCAAAACAAGCTCCCACGTGCTCTGGCACCTGTGAGATCTGCATGGAGCACCGTGTCCAATTTGGGGTTCTCCAGTGCAAGGAAGACACTGGAGCAACTCCAGGAGAGGCCAGCAGGACAGCTGGGGGCTGGAGGACATGGTGGGTGAGGAGAGGCTGAGGGTTGGACGTGAGCCCAGAGAAGAGAAGGCAAAGGGGAGACCTTACTGCTGCCTTCAGCAACCCAACGAGAGGCTATAAGGAAGACGGACCCAGACCTCTAGAGGTAGGACAAGGCTCACAGTAGCACATGGGCAATTCCAGCTTGACACAAGGAGAAGGTTCTTCATCATGAGGGAGGTCAAGTATTGGAAGGAGAGCTCAGGGAGGTGCAGAGATACATCTTCAGAGACAGTCAAAGCTTCTCCCAAGGGACTGGCATGCATTCTAGTCACTCTAGCTGCCCATCCCCACCAGAACTTCCACTTCTCAAACTTTTGGATACCCAGCCTGCCCCCTGCTCAGTGGGCCACCGCTTCCCAGCTGTGGGGGTCCAAGCACAGTAAACAGGGTTATGTAAATGCACCGCTGGCCTGAAGGCAAAAAAAGAGCCACTTACACCAGGAGTGTAAAGGTCAAGCAGTTGTTTGCAGGAGCGGCCCGGGGGAAAAAAAACTCACTTTTTTTACTTTGCTTAAATTCACTGACTTTGCTAAATCAATCACACTTGAAAGCGATAGTCCCCTTCCCCAAGCAGAGTCCCTTGGTGCTGTCATCATACGTGCCTCACGGACCATGGTGCCAGCCTGTGACTCCAGCTCCGTTTCGGAAGCCCATCTGTCCCTGCCACTTCTGATTCACTCACATCCAAACAGCCACACTTCTGGCCCTCAAATGTCTTCGAGGCTTCCCAAACAACCTGAGCTGAAGGAGCTTCACCCGGCAACGAGCTGCCCCAGCAATGTGATGCAATGGACTTGGAACAGCCAGGTTTTGAGCCGGCAAAGGTAACCACAAGAAGAAACCGAAATTGCTGCTCCTCCAGGCAGCTGATCTGCCAAAAAGCTGAGGGTCCTTTGAAACCCCCTGCTCCAGAGGAGAGGAGGACATACAGACAGCCTCTGAGAAGTCCATCCCTGCAGGAGCAACATCAGCTCTAAGCCAGGGTTAGAGAAGGAGAGTTGGGACCGCAAGGCTGACTGTGAGCCACGTCCCCTACCCTAGAGAGGGCATAGCTAGAGCACCGGTGTCTTTCGCTGCACCCATCCTCATTTATGTGGTCTGCAGCATTATTTAGGAGTAGTCAGCTTGCTGTCTCAGCACTGCTGACGAAACGAAACACTCGAAGTACTGTAATCGGAAGGATTTGCAATGGGCAGAGAAGTTTTTTTTAAGCATGCTGACCTGAGTGTTAGAAATTTTGGAAATGCAGCCATAAAGCCACCTGAGCAGCCCTCTCCCCTCCCTCCCCAGCCCCCAAGCTCTCATGTGTGTGTGTGCATGGTCACGGCATTTGCAGAACGCAACCGTATGCCATTTTTGCCCCCCATACACAGGACAGACAGGACTCGGGAGCACGCCAGCTTCTGCAGCAACAGGCAGCTGTGTGCACAGGGGCTATCACCCAGCGCATCAACAGCAGGAGGGAGTGGGCTGGCTAGAAAGATAAAAGCGAGGCAAATGAAATTTCTCTGGAAGAACTCGTCTTTCCCCGTATTTGATAACCTTTTTGGAAAATGCGGATGGCTGTGTGGCGCGGTCATCCCTTGCTGGTATTGCCACCGCATTCAGGGACCCTGGCTGCCCATGGCCTGATTTGGACATTCAGGCTGCTGCACATTCACAGCCTCATCTGAGGTCAACCTGTCCCATGGCATCACCAATCCAGAGGACAGCAACATCTTAACCTGATTCTGCTACAGCCTCACACCAGACATGTTCAACCTTTCTTTCTACTGACACGAGGTAGGCACTTGGAGGCTGGGCAGAGAGCACAGAAGTCCAAGGAAGGAAGCCACGTCTCTGTAATCAACACAAGCACTTTTGACAGAGAGCAGGAAATCTGATGCGGGGCTGCACAATGAGCTATGAGTACAGAACACCACCAAAACCCCCAACTCCTTCCAAACAGCAAGTCTGACCATCCCGCAAACTGAGAAAAAGCAGTGTGGCCGTCCCAAGATCACTACGTGCCAGGGATGTGTAGGTAAAGAGAGTTAACGTAGGGATTTTATATATTATTTTCTAGGAAATCTTTTATAAAGCCTCCCTATTTTGCACAATTGTAACGACTTCTGCAGTTCACGGCTGAATAAATACCAAGGAGCAATTTCCACCGTTGGCATTCCCTCTACACTCAATGCATCAATATGGTAGTGGTGTTTGTGTAGTATCAAGGGTTGCGAGGGATCAACATCAGAAGAAGAAGGTTGAACCCTAGGTCCCCTAGTTCTCATTTCACTGATAACTTTCTCTGAAAGGATGCTTTGCTGAGGGAAAAGCAGCAGCAAATAATTATCTGTCTATATCCATCAGGAGCAGTGTTGTATGGCAGGACCCGAGAGCCAAGCATGCACTGTCAGCAAACAGATGGGATGGGGGAATTTTCAACACCTCGTAATTCCCCTTACTTGGGCAGGTTTTGCCTGCATCCATCAAAATGCACCTTCCACACCTAAAAGCTTTCTTCCCCCAGATTTCATACTTCCATACTCCCAGATTTTCATACTCCCACTGGAAAGTAGAGAGGCCTTGGAAAGGCATTGCAAGCAACTTGAGATGGAAAAAATGTGAGGTTGCTGAAACACAAGGTTGGGAGCATGCTGGCTGGTTTCAGCTGCATGAAAATTGAACTCAGTTCCTTCCTCTGTGCATTTAAAAGTAACTCTCAGTAAATCAGGGGTCTTCCCAACTTCCCAGATTGCCGGAGCTCTCCCACCGCGCTTGAGGGCTTGCTGCCAGCGCCGGGCATGCAGCAGGAGCACTGAACAGGTTCCCAGAGATGCCAGCAAAGCCACCAAGGACAGAAAGTACAAATAAAACACCGTGAATAATAACCAAAATTGCCTCAAAAAAAGTTGTTGTTGCCCCTGGGAAAATGCAATTCATATTTTTCAGTAAAAATTAATTCTGGCCAAGAAATTACAGTGAAGGAGTAAAAATGCATCTCAAAAAGTCACGAACTGGCAGCAGTGGCTTTAAATTAGTAAGCACGAAAGACAAGTGGTTGATAAGAGCAGCTCAACTGGGCAGTGGAAAAAACAGGGCCCATAAGATTAACAGTAACAAGATGGAAATGAAGAATGCAAGAAAAATGAAGGCATAGCAAAGATGTGTGCCACCAAAATATGGCAAAATTGTCCATTGTGACACAGAAAGAAAGGGATATATAATAATACAGTGTATGCACAGAGAAGGATTGTTTCATAACCAACACATCCTTAAAATTTTCCATTCCCCCTGGAAGTAGGAAGAATATCAGCAATTGGCTCCCAACGCCAGGCAGTATTAGATAACTTCTACCCAAGAGATTTAAGAATCAGCCAGGGAAAACTCTGTGATGCAAGTGCTGGTGTTCATGAAATCAGCCGTTGTGAGACCATTCCAGGGGACCAGACACACCAGTAACACTGCGGCATATGATTTTCAAGGGTAAGAGATGCTTAGCTCTCTTTGCCGAGATGATGGCACCACTGCTAGGTGTAAAGAGTGGAACAAGTGACATCAAATACAGTCCCCTGATTTATTTTCTTTGTGTTGTGGGGTTTCATTGGTTTACTGGTCACTTTGCAGAGTGGGATCGGAGATGCTCTGTGCATTGGCGAGGCTGAGCATCCTCCCAGCCCCATTCTGCAGAAAGTGGTCCTCAGCACCACGTGCCACATAGAAGAAAACAGGCTGAAAAACAGAGGTTGCTGCAGAGAATGGGCTGAGCGTGACAGCCTGATATGAAGCTGCAGCAATGGATCAGCGAGATCCTCAGATGGAGAAGGCAAAAAGTGCTCAGCGCATTGGGTCAGACTTGGATGTGATGCGAGAACTGCGCACAGGCAGTGTGGTACAACCAACGATTCCCTGGTCCCTCAGCAGCCATATAAAAATATAGACAGATTTGGGCTTCTTAATCCACAGGCTGCCCAACCATCGAGCTCAATTGGCTGCGAGGGGTCCAAAAACTCCTTCTCCAGGGACCTTCACTGCATTTCCCCAAGGTTAGCTGCTCCCGAAGCCCACAGCATGGCCGTGGCTGACACAAGGATTTCCTCCGCCTGCAGAGAAGACAGGGAATGCAACCATGCTTGCCTAGGTGGGAAGCAGCTGGGTTATTCAGAGCAGGGGACGCAGTCGGAGAAGAGTTTTCTTCAAAGCATGAGGTGCCTGGAGCAGTTCCAGCCAGGGCTGGGAGCAGGACAGATGGCAGAGCCCCGCTAATCCAGACAGCCAAGCCAAGCCCAGGACTGCACAGCTCCCTGGGATGCTGCCAAGCATGAACTCCCACTTTAAAGACCCCACTTGCTCTTACAGATTAACACAGCCCCCCGAGAAGGTCCCGTGGGGAGATGCGCATGTTTGAGAAGATTTGTGCCCTGCCTGCTGAAGGACGCCATACTGGAGCAGAGAGGGGAAAGCAGAACCGGGCTGGAGCACGGGATGCATATCCCAGCCCGCTCCTGCTGCAGTCCTCACTAATGGAGTGCAAACCCCAAACTTTCCACCCCGACACATCTGCATCCCTGATCCTAGCAGGGCACATGCTGCAGCATAGGGATGTTAATGAGGAATTGCCTTATTATTAGGCTGCATGAGCAAAACTTGAGGTGCTGTGCCCATTGAGGTGAGTTCTATGTCTGCTCCTCCCCCCAGCTCCTTTTGGCTGCGTCTGCAATACAGAGCCTGGTTTTCCATGGAAAGGCAATGTCGAGGGCAAGGGCACGCAGACTTGACTGTGGTTGGCTTGGAAGGCAGAGCTCTGCTTGGCAGGACAAGGACTAGTAGACCCTCTTGTGTAACCAGTAACTCTGTTGGGACAAGCTCTTCACAGCATCTCTAGATCACTAAGGCTCTTCCTGCCTGGTGACTTCTCCTCTCTCTCCCTGAGGTACCTTTCCCCGCTGCTTTTGTTCCTGTGATTTCATCTGCTCCCATGGGAGACCATCCTTAAGTATCTCCCCAGCTTGTTCTCTGCCCATCCTCCCACACAAGGATCTCAGCAACCCTCAAACTCATCACAGTGGGATGTGGAGCCCACCCTCCTTCCGTGGTGGTCCCCAGCGCTGTCTGGCTGGATCTCTGGCTGGTCTAATGCAAGGTGCAGGGGATGTCCCCTGCAGGAAGGAGGTACCAAAAAAGTCATGAGAAGGAAAGTAGTCAGTGGCTGTTCTGCACCAGGAGCTCCTGGTACAGAAATGCCCAAACACAAATGAAGAGGTACCCAGTAGCATGAGGGCCATGGGCCCTCCAAACCTGATGGCCAAGCAAGGAGCAGTGACCAGCTTCTTGTGTCCTTGTCTCAAGGAGACCTCGCACAACACAGCACACCCCTGGTTATGGCAATGAATGGTACACTCGAGCAGACACAGACACCATGGGCAACGCCATGCTCTTCCCCTGCACCAAAGCAGGGAAGGGATGGCAGCTCGCTATGTCATTAAACACAGTTGATGCCAGCAAAGCAGCAGTATGAAAGAGTATGGGGGCAGCTAAAGACGTGACCCTCAGCTCGTCTGCAGTCCCCTGTCCAGCCAACACAGCCTGTCTTGGAGGTGGCAACATGCCTGGGGACCAGCAAGGCTATGGTCGTGCAGCAGTGGTTACTCATCCCTGGGAAAGCATAAGCAGATGGTGCACAGCAGCCTTGCTTTTCCCCTGTGCCAGGATGCCCAGCTGGCCACCACTGCCCCACCAGTCTGTCCCAGTACAGCCAGTGCCGTGGTACTGGAACCCAGATGCTCACAGGTCTGCTCTCTCTGGTCTAGAGCTGAAAATTAAATTAAAACCGCGACAGGGACAGTTAATTAAAGCAGATTAGTGCGAGACTAATTAGGGACGCTGACACTGCAACCATCAAGCCCTGCGATGTTAATTAGCTGTTCATTAATGTCAGCTCCCTGTTCAGTACAGAAATATGAACTGCCTATCTCCTGGGCTTCATGCACGGCAGAGCACACAGCACCACTCGGTCACCTCCTCCGAGGACACACCCAGCCTTTCATCACCTCCTAGCAGAGACAACATCAACACCAACAGTGAGATGCTCACCATCACCAACAGCAAGACCCTCACCACCACCAACAGCAGGATCCTTGTGACCACCAACACTGAGATCTTCATCATGACCAACAGCAAGGCCCTCACCACCACCAACACCAAGATCCTCACCACCACCAACAGTAAGATTGTCACCACCACCCAGCACAGAGACATGCCACCATCAACAGGAAAATGCTGCTACCATCCTGAAACACTATAGCCACTGACAGCCAAGAGGTCCCCATCCCCACCCAGCAGCAAGACCATGCCATCATGAACACTGGACCCTGTGCCACCGTCAGAAAGCTAAGCATTGTCCAGGACCCACCCCTAGAATTCCCTAAAACTGGTACCCACTGTCTTCCATGTCCTTAACATGCCAGGGGACATGCAGGACCATCCTTGTTTCCTCTCACTCTTGGCCTTGAAAAGGTGCTAGGATGGTGCTGGCCCACCCCACCATCATGCCCATAGTTGGGACACAAAAAAGAAGGCTGGAGGACTCTGGACAGACAAAAGCAAAAGAAAGAAAATGCACCAAGCTTCTTGGTGTGACTTTCCATCACCTCAAGGACCTCCATCCTGCCTGGTTTGGGAAAGGCGAAGAAAAAACAAACAGCCATTCCCCAGGAGAACAACAGCATACATGGGTGTGTAGGGAGCACACAGGGCTGTAGCGAGGCCACACTGGCTGTAGGGAGCACACACAGACTGCAGGGAGTACACGTGGGTTGTAGGGAGCACACAGGGTGTTAGGGAGCACACATGAAGCTGAAGGGAGTATACAGGGATGTAGGGAGCACACATAGGGCTGTACAGGTAACATGCTGGCTGTAGGGAGCACACACAGGCCTGTAGGGAGCACAAATTAACTGTAGGGAGACAAACTGGCTGTAGGGAGCACGCAGGGGCTCTAGGATCTACACAGGGGGCTGCAGAATGAGCACACAGGGCTGTAGTCAGCACACACAGCCTGATGGGAGCACACACCAGCTGTATGGACCACACATGGGGCTGTAGGGAGCACAGACAGGCTGTAGGGAACACGCACGGGGCTGTAGGGAGCACACAGATGGAGCTGTAGGGAGCACACACGGACTGTAGGGAGTAAACACAGGCTGTAGGGAGTACAGTCTGTAAGGAGCACACACGGGTTGTAGGTGGTACACAGGGCGCTGTAGGGAGCACACAGGCAGGCGGCAGGGAACACACTGTGGCTGTAGGGAGCACAGACACGGGCTGTGCAGAATACACACACAGGGGCCGTAAGGGGCTGTATAAACCACACATGGGGCTGTAGGGAGCACACATGGGACTGAAGGGAGCAGGCATGGGCTATAGGGGGTACACACACTGGCTGTAGGGAGCACACGCCAGCTGTACAAACCACACCCAGGGCTGTAGGAGCAGACACAGGCTGGAGGGAGTACGCACACCGGGTGTAGGGAGCACACGCGGCTGCAGGGAGCACAGAGGGGATTGCAGGCAGTGCACACAGAGGTTGTTGGGAGCACTCACTAGCTGTAGAGAGCACACACAGGGCTGTGGGGAGCACACATGGGGTATATGGAGCGCACACTAGGGTACAGGGTAAACAAACAAGCTGTAGGGCGAACATGGGCTGTAGGAACGACATACAGGCAGTAGGGACCACGCTCAGGGGCTGCAGGGAGAACACAAGGGTGTAAAGAGCACACACGGAGCTGCAGGGAGAACACAGGGGGCTGTGGGGAGCACACATGGACTGTAGGGAGTGAACAGATTGTAGGGAGCACACACAAGCTATAGGGGGGCACACAGGGGCTGCAGAGAGCACACGTGGGTTGCAGGGCGCACACAAAGAGCTGTAAGGCTGTCAGGAGCGCACACAGACTGGAGGCAGCACACATGGGTTGTAGGGAGCGTACAGCAGCTGTATGGACCACACATGGGGCTGTACACATCACACGTCGTTGGGAGCACATGTAGGTGGTAGGGAGCACACGCAGGGGCAAAGGGAGAACACAGTGGGCTGTAGCAGTACACATTTGGCTGTAGGGAGTACACACAGGCTGTAGGGAGTACACATGGAGTGTATAGAGTAAATGCAGGTTGTAGGGAGCATAAGTGGGGTGTAGGGAGCACTGGGCGGCCTGTAGGGAGCCCATCAGCAGCTCTCGGGCTGGTCCTATTCAGTAGCGTGGCATGGGAGCCACTGGTCCCATGCACGGGGCCCCACCTCAGACAACGCTCTCCCCAGCTCACACACAGCCCACCTGTGAGCACTACAGATGCCTGGCTTCAGCCCAGCCACGGGACCTGTCTGCCCCACTCATTACCCAGTGGGGTCTGGGGGACACGACAGTCCTCCTGTGTTTGGTGATGGTCATGGCACTGAGCTTCTTCACCCAGAAGAAACATTCCTGCAATGGAGCATCTCCGAAACACATCACAGCTGCTAGGCTGAACCAGCCCAAAAAACCATGCATGCTCTTCAAACACAGCCATGCTTTCCACCACGCGAGACTGCACTGATTCCCTCCAGANGCAGGTGGAGCGGTTAGAGCTCAGGGCTGGGATTTTGGCTTTTGCATCCCAACTTTGTCCCCGACGCCTTGTGTCCCTGGGCAAGCGCACTCCCTCCCTCCATGCAAGGGTAACAGCAGAGCACAAAGAGCAAAACAACATATAGGAAATAGGATTTTTATTCGGAGTTGGAGACAGATATAGGGAGGAGCCTTCATCCTTCAAGATGGAGCACGCTTGGTCCATCAGTGTTTTGTGTCATGGTGAAGACTACGTCTGTCCCCAGGTGAGGACAGAGTTAAAGCACAGAACCACCGGTCCTGGCACAGGGTCCTGCACGGCTCGGGGTGAAGAGCTGCGTGTGCAGGCACAGACGATGCCCTGTGAGACACGCGGCTTTGAAGGCATCACCCCTGGTGACCACAGACCCATTTGCTAGAGCTGGGCAAACACAGCCAGGCAAAAAAGTGCATTTTTTGGCAGGGAGGTTGAAATAATTGACCCAGTGCTGGAAGGATTCTACCCATTTGCTGCCGCATTTCTTCATGTGATGCAAAAAAACTGAGGGTGGCCATACATTTATGCGAACACGTTTAGGCTAAGGGTATACATATGATCATGTGTGCCTGCATGGAGGCGATCGATGAGGGGACAGCACGGGAACAGCGTAATCCCTCGCACACCCTTCCATCTGTACAAAGAAAAGGGGTGGGGAAGGGGTGGGAGGAGAGGGGGTAAATCTGTCCTTGCAAAAGGGATGCAGCAAAGACCGGCTGGCAGCAGGCTCCCTGCTGCCTCTACCCCCCGCCCTGCAGCTTGCCCTCCCCAGTAACAGCCCGGTCAGCGGCATTCCCAAGCAGGACCAACTGCCTCTCACTTTCAGCAGATTAAAGCAACTAATCGAGTTAATGAAAGCAAATCAGCCCAAATGAGCCGCTCGCCCCTGCAGCAGGGCGGTGGGTGAGCGGGAGCGAAGCTCTCCACCCCTGCCCAATGCCTGGAGCTCCCAGTGAGGATGCTGAGCCGCTGTTGCTGCAGCAACCCGGTGTGCGAGGCCGGGCCGTTCACCTCACCAGCAGGCGTGCAAGGGCGCACCCGGGACTCGGTGGGAGCCTTCAGCCTCTGCCCCCACTTCATCTGGGAGGCAATCAGCCAGGTTCATCAAGCCAGCCCTGGGTGCAGGATACTGAACCTGCAGGACATGGAGAATTGGTCCAGGGGCGGCAGGGTCAGCTGGCGCGAAGGTCCCGGGAGGGAGCAGGAGGCAGCAGTGGGGCTTGGTAGTGATGGGTGTCTTGGGGTGCTCCGGTGGATGCTGTGGGCTTGGCTCGGGGCAACCCGTTACAGACAGCACATCCAAAGGATGCTGCAACAGAGACCTGCTATCCTTCAGGCCCTTCCACAACCCAGGAGGCAGGGGAAAAGGAGTCTCTCCGCTGCTGACACCGGAGGAAGGAACCGCTGCCTGCCAAGCTGCTGGACTCAGCCGTTGCACAGGTTTCACGCCCCTTTGAACACCTCCCTCCTTCCCTACCAGTGTCTCCAGCTGGGCAGCCCAGTGGCTGCTGCTCTGGCATCCAACACTCACCATGCTGGCAAGGGATGGGAGGCACGGGAAGGGCCACTGGCAACACGTGCATGACAGTCCCCTCAGTGGGTGCTGCCTGCGGGGACCAGGGTCCAGCTGCTGAGCTGACACTGTCCACTGCTCTCACAAGCACTGCTGGGTCTTCTCACCCCCCTGGGCTGGCTGGTCCCTCCACAGCCTTGCATAGAGTTGGGGGCTCTGGACCCCAGGGTTCCCGTGCTTCACCAGGTGCCCTTTGGTGAACCTGATGGCTGGTCCTCAGCTAAAGCCCAACACCCAGCAACGAACCGTCTTGTTTGACATACTCCAAAATGTGAAGACGTCCCTCTAATCTCATTAGCTTGCTCTAGTGGTTAATCACTCAGAAACACAGGCCTAATTTTTTTAATTTGTCTAGCTTCAGTTTAACCTTACCGGTTCTTGTTCTCCCTTTCTTTGCCAGATTAAAAAGCGCTTTAGAGGCTGGTGTTTCCTCTTGGTAATCATCTCACCTCTTAATCTTCTTTCTGAGAAGCTATTGAGCTCTTTTAGTCCCCTGTGGAAGGGCATTTTCCATGGCTCTTGGAACCATGTTTGTGTTTCTCTGCAGCACCCTCGAGGTCTGTTTTTCATATCCCTCTTTAACCATGGAGAGCAGGGTGGTCTGCTCACTCGGAGACGTTTTTCTGACCTCAGTCTACAGGACAGTCGAATTAAAGTCTTCGTATGAGATGTGGCTTAGCAGGACTTCCCAGACCTCCTCACTTACTGCTCATGGTTCCACAGGTTTTCTCAGCAGAGATTTTCAACTCCCAGCTAGATGCAGTTACAGCAGGTCTGGCTCTGATCACTGTTGATCCGTGGTGATGTCTCCTGTGCCCCCGTGCCACACTACCAGCTGAGGAACATATTTAGACCCCAGCCTAGCTTCAGCATCGAACTAAGGTTTCTCTATCCATCTCCAGCGCAGAGGTGGTGCTTGGGTCAACCTGGGTCCATGGTCCTGGCACATGATTTTTCATGGCATCCCAGCAGGGCTGGTGGGAAGAGTGTTCTAGGGCCTCCAGGCCAGTCTCCAGCTCATAGAAGAGGTGAGTCCAGCCCAGTCCAGTGACCAAGTCCAGCTCTAAGTCAGGGCAGCTGCAGCTGTGTACAGCCAAGCCTTGGAAATCCACAAGGACGGTGATGCTCAGTCTCTTTCAGGAACTGTCTCAGCTTTTCCAAAGTCCATCCTGAGCTTCTCAAGCTGCACCTTGTGGCTGCTGTCCCTTCCCATACAATCTGGCACCACTGATGGGGGCTTGGCTCCATCCTCTCTTAATTGACCCAAACAGAGCTGTAGCTGTGCTTATATCCCTTCTTGGTTCTTCTTCACTGGGTTCCCTCCACTTCAGTAAAATCTTCTTGTGCCAAGCTCCAGCCAAGGGCTGAGCAACGCAGCTGGTCAAAGCTGCATCCCTCCACCATTCTGCACAGCATGTTACGCAATCCTCCTCTGATACTGGGAAAGAGCCTCCTGAGACAAGAGACGAAGTGGGTCTGCTAGCCTAACAGCAGTTGAAGAAACTGCACTGAGACCTGGAACAGAGCTCAACGTGTCCAAAAAACCACCATGGAGACAGAAAATCCTGACAATGTGACATGTTCCCCAGCGGCTTCCAGAGTTCAGGCCCACCAAGGGTGACCAGCCAACGCATAATGCACGAATAACTTCCCTGCAAATGCACATATTTATGCAGATGCTGAGGATGTTGATCATCATGGTGCCGGAACAAGAAGCCACCCTGAGCATCCACCTGCAGATCGGAGCAGGGGGTGACGAGTGACACAGTGTAGCCTCCTGAAGTCCCCAAATCAGCTGGGTTTACCAGAGCTAAAGCCACTCGCAGAGAGTGACAGCAAGATCTCAGGGTGCTGAGTGACTGGGCAATAACACACAGCAAATGAAATTCAGTGGTGACAAAAGGAAACTAATGCACTTGGGGGAAAAGAGCCCTAATTATACAAACACAATGATGGGCACTAAATTAGCTATTAACATGCAGGGAGGAGAGCTCGGCAGCACTAGAGATAATTCTCTGAAAACATCAGTTCAAAGCTCATCCATCATCAAAAAAAAATGAGAAAATGTAAGGAATTATTAAGAAAGGAACCCAGCACAAAACAGGAATGTTATTAAGCCATTGCATGGAGTCACATTTTGAACACTGTTTGCAGTGGTGGTCACCCTTAGACAAGGTCATGAGGTAGATGATAGAAATGATTAGGGATACAGAGCAGCCTTCATATGGAGAGTCAATCAACTCAGGACCTTCCACGTGAAAGGAAACCGCTCAGGGAGGTATATAAAGCCATCGGGAATATAGGAGACATGAATGGGAACAGATTGCTTGCCATTTCTTACAGCATGCAAGGACATTTTTTTAACGTGGTGCATAATTAAATTGCATAACTTGCACCGAAAATATGAACAGCATGCCAGAAGACAGGAGGAATCGGCACTCTGTCCATCCTTTATGCCTCCTACTGTCTAGCCAGTATAGAAGTTTGCAAATGAATAAACACCAAGGTATTTCTGGAAAGGTCATTTTTTCCATCACACACGCAGTCATGCTCAACACGTGGGAAACTTTCTCTCAGACACCTTCTGGATGTTTCTGCATCTGCCTGGACCAACTGGTCAGCACCCGTGGGACCTCCAGCTACCAAGAGCTGCAGCCAACTGTTTCCCAGCATACATAACTCGGAGGATGTCCACTTCTAAAGCACAATACAGCCCCAAATACATAATTGTTGGTGAGCCAAGTTACCACCACCAACACCTGGAACAGAAGCTGGAGGGGCTGCCAAACGAAGGTACCTTGCTCTACTGGGCTGTCTATGAGCAGAGAGCCCTAGTCGATGGGCTAAGGAGTCATGGTCACCCATGACAGCAGCAGGACCTGCAGCATGATGTCGCACTAAAGACCATGGTCTGCATCCCTGAAGCCCCACCATCCCATGATGTCGCACTAAGGACCATGGACTGTGTCCCCAGAGCCCCACCATCCCACAGACATGAATGCTGCAGCAACAGGGTCTCTGAAGCCCTGGTCTTTGCCCATGCAGCAGGTGTCCGACCCTGCCCATCTGCTGCCTGTGCTAAATCCACAGCACAGCGCCTGCGCATCCATTTAAACCTGTTCTAGGAGGCTGCTCCAACTCTTCTGCTGGCCTCCAAGAGCCTTCTGTGGAACAAGAAACCACCCCAAAACAGATCAAAGATGTCCACAGAGAGGCTGTTTAAGGGGAAAGAGCTTCTGGGCTTCCCATTTGAGGGGTATGTTTCCCTTCATGCTCAGCCCAGTGATTAGTGCTCGTCAGGGAATCGGAGCTGCAAAATGAATTTGAGAAGAGAGAGCAGTGTCAGGCTGTTAGTTGCTCAAAGAGGATCTTGGCTCCCCTGAGCCTGAAGGCTGAGCACTTAACATTCAGGGCCCCGTGATAGATTTAACAACCAAACGCTTCCAAGGCAGGCGGTGGCCTGCCTGCTAGGCTCTCCCTCCCCGACTCCTCCCGGAGGAGACCATTAGCACCTGAAAAAGGAGAAGCCGCGGCCTTGGCTACAGCATCTGGGGTTGGACGCAGCTCTGCAGAGCGAGGCTGGATCCGTATGAGAGCCAGGGCTATGAGACAGCTTCACGCGGCGCTGCTGCGCCGGGGCTTGTATTTTTGGAAAGAGCATCCCAGAGGGCTGCAGTGGATGCTGCTTGTTCTCGCGCCAGCCCTGACTGTTTTGGAAAGTTTGGTTAAGCTCCATTTGGCTGCCTCTGAGTTATTCAAGCACAGAAAGGAGGGTTATTGGTTACAGGATGTTTCAGATTTTTTTTCTGAGCATGGTTCGGTTGAGAAAGCACAAATGTGGCCTGCCTGGTGCGGCTCCCGCAGCAAGGCGAAGCAGCCTCTTTACCAAGCACGCAAAGTCACAGCTAACTCAGCAGAACATTATCTGAAGGGACACATTCAGACCTCGCAGCCCCTGTCTGCTCAGTCCTGTCTCTGCGGCCAGGGCCAGAGCCACCTCCTCTGCAGCCCAAATTCCTCCATTACCATTCACCCCCATTCATTTCTCTTCACGCCTCCGGCAAAAGCCGCTCTCCCGGAGCAGCGCAGCACCGTGGGCTGCTTTACCACGCAGAAGGTTTTGCAGGAAAGGCCGGACACCAGCAGGCAGGGTTGCTCCAGGCTGCCCTGCAGAGTCGGCGCTGTACCTCGAACCACCCCGGGAGCCCAGGACACCCCCTCCTCCTCCTCAGCTGCTCGCTAGCCGTAATGCTGATAATAAAGAAACCTCTGTGCGTCTCCAGGGAAGCGGGACTCAGAGAGGGGCACAAAGACTCCCGCAGCTGTGTGTTTGCAAACAACCCAGCTGAGCTGTGAAGAGGGGCTGAAAGCAGTAATTGTCTTTAATTAAAGGAGGTTGGAGGCATCTCAAAGCTTTGACAAAAGACATTTCCAGTCTGCTAGCAGCTCCAGCACTCATCGCGGCTGCAGCCACAACCCGGCCCGCAGGTTCGAAGATGGCGTGTGACAGTGGGGGTGCAGGCACGCCAGCCCAATGGCACGGACACACCGGTGCCAGGGCAATGCCACGCACCCGCAGGACACGAGAGGTGTGCACACCTGCACTCCAAGGAAGATCCAGCAAGTCGGCTCACAGCAGGACGGAATACCTGGGCCCCCTGCAAGCCTCGCACTTTGCACCAGATCTGAGCCAGATATACCTGTGCTGGGACCCAGCAGCTGTCTGACGGCGTCCCACCCTCCTGCTTGGCCTGGCTGCACATGGCTCTGTCCAGGGGTGTCACCACCACCCTGGCTGGTGTCTCACCCTGTCCTGATCTGCCCTTGTCAGCCTCCCGCCGTGGTACCCGCACCCCGTGGTGCCTCGCTGGGGAAGCCGCACGGCACACACAGGCGATGCGCGCAGGCAGAGGCTACAGACCAAACACCAAAAGCGCTATTGCTGCAGCTCCTCCCAGGCTAATTAATTAATCGTCCTTGTTAGCGAGCTACCTAGGCTGGCGTGGAGCTCTGTCATGATGCTGCATCCTTGCAAGCTCATGTTGGGCTAAGCAGCCCTCGCCACAGCAGGAGCACACGCCGCACTGGCCACCTGCACGTATGGATGCTGCCCCCCAGAGCCCTCTGCCAGGGCTGGCCCTTGCTGCCAGCCACGCTCTGAGCTTCAGGGAGATGGCAAGCAAGCTCAGGGTGCTGAAATGTCCTCCTTCCCTCGTCTCCTCTGCGCTCAGGGATGAAGGTCCCCAAGGAGGGTGTATTGCCCACCATACGTTGCTTTCTCCCTCCCACCCGCATTTGCTTCTGGCCTTCCAGTGCATCAGTGTGCAGCACATCCTGGCTCTGGTTTCCATGGAAACCCCATCTTAGACCCCCCCCTCCCCCCAAACATATGCAACACGGTTGGGCTGGCACAGCAGCAGTGGTCCTACGTGTCCTGCCATCCCATTCCCGGCTCAGGAACCTCCTCCTGGTTTCCACCAAGGCCCTTCTGACCCATTCTCATGGAGCAGCCAAGGCAGCCCTAGTGTCAGGCACCCGGTCTGCAGGGAGGACTTCTGCTGCCGGAGAACCGTGTCGCACTATCCTCCCTTCTTCAGACAGGACTGAGCAGAAAAACTGCACTTGCATCCAGTCTGAACTCTCTGCTCAGCTTTGCACATTATGCTTTTACTGCGTTCCCACACGTAACCCCTCTAACCCACACTCCACTCGGTATCTACCTTGCAGCTGGAAGCACCAGAAAATCAACCCTTGCACACAGGCACGTACCCGCCGTGGCCCCTGCAGAGGTGCAGAGAGCCAAATGCACCCAGAATCATTAAAGCTGTCCAGTATACACAGGCTGCGTGTAAAGTGCACGTGCATTGGGCTTGAGATGTCCTAGAGGAACCACCGTGCATGTTAGGCAGGTCCCCATGCATATATTTTTGCCTGGGAAATCCTGGAAAGAGCAGCAGCGTTCTAATTCAAGAGAAACAAAAACAAACTGGGATCGCTTCCATCTCAGCCAGACAGCAAAAACCTTTCCAGAAGCAAAAAAAAGACCAGTTCTAATTATAGGGTATCCTGAAGATACACATGCTTAGATTTGTCACTCTATTTGCAAATTAACCATACTCATGGTGGCAATGCAAGTAAGCAGTGGGCATGATAAAGTTTCTCTTCTGGCTTTCTAATCCTCTTTAGAAAGCAGAACAACCAGCGTAAGCAGTAACCGGGGGCAAACCGTTGCACCCTGCCATTTCCAGCGCCGCAGACCTTTCGCAGGTCCTAAGGCTAGGATTTGCACGGCCACAGCTGGAAGACTGAGCTTGAGAAAGCCTGGAGATCATTTTTCCTACAATAGCTACCCCATCTCTTATTCTTTAGTCAGTGCCACAGGTCCACTCCTAGGGTGTAAATTGAGAGTAAAACACCAACATTATTGCTTGGATCAATGTCCAAGCTGACGTAGATGACAGTAACGGCATAACCACTGTACTTGTGAAGGTGACTGGAAATTACAGCTTCGCTCGCCTCCTCCAAACGAGAGGAAGGCTGGCAAGGCACCACGTGCCGGGAAGTGTGCCGTGGACTGCTAGTAGCAATGCAATGGCAAATGCAGGCGATTTTTAATCCATCATTGGGCTGTACAGCAGGGAAAGGTGAACGAGAAGGTTCTCTGGGTGTAAGTTATTCCCCAAATGTTTCTCCTAATCCTGTTTTCCCTGCTTTTACTCTTTCTGTTTTATTAAGGAGGGCTGTGCGTATACACTGAAAAGCTCAGAATTAATTTTGCTTGCCATGTTGCAAGGAAAGGCCTGCAGCAGTAGCACTTCCATTGCGGTAAACCCTCCTAAGCTTCATGCCTTCAGCTACAGGAATCCTCTGGGTGATGGCTGGCATGAGAGAGCAGCTCCAGCACCCGCTGCCTGGGCAGCCTGAGGCATC
>VZTL01041541.1:0-14037 GCA_013400535.1 Scopus umbretta
TTTTTTTGTTTAAGTGAACATTTATATTCTTCTTTTCCCATGACTTTTCCCTCTTTTGGCTAAGTCGCTCCCTCGGTCTCCTACTGGGAAAGCAGCATTGAACTTGCAGTGCTGAAAAGATGATTAATGATAGGCAAAACTGTATACAACATGCAGTTTATTTGGGGGGGAGGAGCACGCAGTGAAATGCTGCATTGGAGAATTCTAGGCAAATGGTGTGTGAAATTGTTGACAAATTGCCCTCATTAAGCTCACTAAATGAATGCTTTCATGAGAACATTGGCTTGATATCACCATGTATAATGTAACTTCTACTTGAAATTGTGTGTGCTGCTATTCTTATCTTTTAAACACTTGTAACAGCTTTAACGTCCTGATAACGCCAACCATTGTAGCTGTCTTCGCTGTTTAGTACATGGGATTGAAGGAAAATTGCTGGGGTGACTTCCATGAGTGGTTTTGAATTATTCATTAATGTACTCATTATAATGAACCATTCTGAGCCTGGTCACCAGAGTTCGAAACTGCCAAGAAATGGATTTAGAAATGCCTTAAGTTCCTCGGACTCTCTAACTTGATCCCTGTCAATGAAAGGGGCAGTAAAAGGACAATAGTCACAGAAGCCTCGGTTTTAGAAAATGCAGCTTTGGATACTGTTTAGCCCTGCTGATGGTAGAAAACTTTCAGAAAAATATATGTCTTAAAAGTGATGGTGTTTGATGATCCAGCATGTTCACTGGCATTTGAGTAGGGTCAGTGTGCACTACACACTTGACCTACAGTTCTGGCCACCAGCCTAAATGTGCCCTGCTGGGTAAATAATGAAGTGTGATGCCATCACAAGGAGAACTGCAGAGACTACTGAGGCCTTCAGAGATGAAGGTCAGGCCATGGCTTAGTGTCCAGGCTTGTACCACACACAGTGTATGTTTGTTACCAGGTTTTACTATAGTAAAAGTATCCATGCAAAAAGCTACCAGTGCGAACTGTTTACCTTTGATTAAGCAGTTGCTTTAGCTGCTGCAAAAGAGTAGGTGATAACAGTCAACCCATATTGAAAGATGATCCATACAATCAAAAGTTGAAAAATCCCTGTCCTAAACCAAATGTACACCATGCAGAAAATGACATAAGTATAGATATAAGGCTGTCGTTGTGTTGAAGACTGCTGGTAATTTTGAACAGGAATCATAGCATAGGAAGAAAAATGCAGCATGAAAATATTGTCAACCATTGACCCACCTGGGGTCAAAAATCAGATTTGGCTGGTCCTTCTTAGAGCTTTTACTGCAAGGAGAGACTGGCTGGAAAAAGCTGTCATACAGGAAGAAAAGGAAAAGCACACCATGTAAACGAGAGAATGGGAGACTGGTTTTCCCTCATCTTTCTTCCCTATCATACAGTGTGACTTCTCAACTCATACTCTTGCACAGCTCTGGTAACACCCTTTCCTTTCATTACAGCCAGGTGAGCATGGGTACAGGAACATCGGGGAGCTTTAAGAGATTTTTTCATTTGTAACTTGGCATTCCAATATGGGAAAGGTTGGTAATGATTGAACTACATCAATCTCCACTGTTATGAGCTGCACTAGAAGGCTGCATAAGCAGCAGCAGACAGGGAAGGGTTTGTGTGGGCCCTCCATAGTTGGTCTCAGGCAAACCCTGGGGTGTCCCTTAGGATACCTTTGTGGGCCATTAAGCTCCCCTTGCTGACTTTAAACTAAAGTACCTCGAGGAGTGTACCTATGATGCCTTTCAAGAGCAACACTGAGGGTGTGAATGCACCTATGGTAGGTGACTGGCACAAGCACTTGGTAATGTAAACCTCTGTCTACATTTTAGTTCAGATAAATAAAATAAAGCCACTTAGATCTGGCAGACTGTCTTAAGGCAGGTTATTTGGTTTATTTTCTTACTTGGGAATGTGTGTGAACACCTCTTCCACACTACCACAAACTACACAGTCCAGTTTCCCACATTTAGGGAAATCTCAGATGAGCTCTATCAACTTGGTAAACTGTTTCCCTGAATATGTCGTCTCCCCTGTTGTAAAAATCTAGATATTCTATGGCGGTGATGAGCTGAGGCTAAACTTAGGTGGGAGGTACCTCTGGATTTGAACTTTACTTTTGTTTACTAGGCAAGAACTTGAACCAACTAAGCTATTCTTGCAAACAGCTGTGTAAACCTTGTCCTCAGTGATCACCCTGTTGTCCAGAATAGTCTGGAGTGACCTCTCTACTGGTCAGTAGTGTCACTGACTATAGGCCTGAAGTGGATTTTTGAGTCCTTTAGAGAGGCAGCATATGGATTGTTATCAACTCTGAGCATCCTGGTACATCATAAATGGAGTACATAAAATATTTATCTCATGTGGTACAGGATTTAAAGCTGGTCATATAAAGTAATTTTTCTAAGACTGGTAAGTCCAAGCTTCCTCCCTTTTACCAATCATATTAGAAAAAAGTGACTTAAAAGAACTATTGGTATGTCCTCCATAGCAAATCTGCTAGTGATTGCAGCCTAATGCAATATCTGAGACATTTTAGAATTAGCAGGTTACAAAATCAAGGAGTTATAATGACTACATTAACTCACTGTGTTTAATCTGGGAGTGAAGACTTGTTGGGAAAGAGGGCAGGAAGGAAAAAAATAGGACTTGTGAAGAAGATGGAGAAATGAATAATATCCCTTGAGCAAGGCTAGTGTCTCTGTCGAACATGTGGGACAGATACTCCACAATCTGTACAAGCAGATTATCTTCGCCAGCAGCCTCTCCTGGAAGGTGTCCCTTGAGAACACCTTGAGAACACTATTGCACCAACTGTCCAGGTATTCATGAATATGGTTAGCAATTGGGGTAATAGGAGTGGTTTTTTGTAGGCACCTCACACCTTTGTTGACAGAGACAGTTTGAGACTGGAAGGGATGTAAGAAAAATCCACAACCTCCACAAGGAGGTGCTCCCAAAGATGTGGTAGCCCTGCAGCAGACCTTGTAGCAGCTTCTTGCAGCTTCATGGAGCAACAGACTGAGCTGGCAAGGCTGTTGGGGTCTGGAAGGTCTCTGAGCCTTTACTGACCAATGGCTCGCTCAGTCCCAAGTGCTCACTGTTTGAACAGACCATCTTTAGCTCCTGATGCCTTGACAGTCCACCAGTTCTGGTGAGAATAGTGACTTTAAAGGCATCATAAGCTTGCATTTTGGGACTTGCGCTTGTGATTTATATCTTAAGTATCTTGTAGTATTATGACCTGAAGGAGAAAGTTGAAAGTTGAAGTTCACTGTTTCTCCTAGAAACTGTTTTACATTAAGACTCTGGCTTATGATCCTCCAACAAAGGGCTGTGAGAGTTTAATATCCAGCTGTCCTTCACCTATTTGTGATGTCTATTCATTGTCCATGAACCTGGTGTGAAGCAGAAGGAGTTTTTTGCCCAGATACCTGTCATTCCATTGTACTAACACAAACCTGCATTTCCGATGGTTTAAATGAATACCCGGCACCTTGACCAGACATGGCTGAGGGGTAGCGTTCTGGTTTTAAACCGTTTTGGCTACAAAGCAGTGACTTCCGACATAGGAGAGCATACAACTTGGTATGGTAAAAATCAAGTACTGACAAATCAAAATCTACCAGAAGAAATCTGTTAAAGGCTTTTAAACTCTTCATGGCAGTTTCTGTGGTAGTTGGAAGATGCTAGCTTTGAAAGTAGACAGTCTTAATTTAAGCTATTAATTTTGATATTCCTTTAAGCAGGACAATATTAGATTTTGACATGTAAAGAGAAAACAGTGGGTTGGAAAAAAAATCTAAAGAGAAAATATCCAGAGTCTTAGTATTAGACAATATTTTAATATGGGATCTAAAGTTTTATGTCACCCAGTCCTGTACTGATTGCTATCACCATCTGCTTGATCTATTTGATCTTCTGTCCAAGGGAAAGGAGTGAGTTAGGTACTTGATCCCAGCTCCTGTAATCTGCCAGTTGATATTAAGGCCTTCTCTTCATTTCTTTCCATCAGATCCTGAAGAAAGGATCTAGCCTTGTCTGTTGCGCTCCTTGCACTGTCGTCAGGTGTCCCTTTAAGCCAAGTTTTGTGGTAATGAAATGGGCAGACTCCCCCTGGAGCCATCAGTGAGGGGCACATTTTGTGGTGAAGGGAAGAGTGTCAGAAAACAGAAGTATCAATCAAGAATCCTGCACCTGGGTTGAGGCAACCCCTGATATCAATACAGGCTGGGGGATGAAGGGACTGAGAGCAGTGGTGGATGAAAAGCTAGGACATGAGCCAACAATGTGTGCTTGCAGCCCAGAAGGCCAACCGTATCCTGGGCTGCATCAAAAGAAGTGCGGCCAGCAGGTCGAGGGAGGTGATTCTTCCCCTCTACTCTGCTCTGGTGAGACTTCACCTGGAGTCCTGCGTCCACCTCCGGAGCCCTCAGCACAAGAAGGACATGGAACTGTTGGAGTGGGTCNAATGAAAATCAAACTGAAAAAGTAATGCTTCAGCTGTTGGCTTACTTTGTAGTATGATCCCTGTAATTTCTCTTAACTATGAAGGACATGTGCAAGTGATTTAATATGTATGAGCAAAAATATTTAGAATAATAGATCTGAATGTTAGAAATGAAGCAATGACACTTGGTTTCCCAGCAGCGATTGACTGATTTAATTAAACCAGAAATCAGCCTGTTAGATGATGGCTCATAAAATTTCTGGAAATATCAAATGCATGCTAATTTTGCTGGTTTTACATGTGGACACTGTCCTTATGGCAAATTTCCAAATTAGTCATGGACATATGGGACAAGGCAAGCTGTCTGTGGGGGGATGAAAACTGGAGGAGGCAGGGGGCCTTTTCACTGAACCTGATGCTCTGCGTGCTAGAATCACTCCGCTGGAACATTTGCCATAGGCGGAGAAAACGTGCTCTATTACTACATGAAAAACCTCCCAGAGAGCACACAAATAAGACTGTCCTGTTGTGCAAGGGGAAGTATATGTGCTCTTCATGAGCTGATGCTTGAACCGTTCCTTTGCATCAGGACAGCTGCCATCAGTGTCCTCTGTGGGTTCATGCCTGGTGTTCACACCTTAGCTTTGTTTCAACAGGTAAATGCTCATGTTTACATAGACATGCACTTTTCCTGCACTGCAGCACAGTAGTCCAGCTTACAGTATAGAAAGAGCTTCTTGTGCATGCTTCTTCAAGCACCCAATTTTCTCAGAGTACCACACTGCTGTTTACTAACCAAGTTCTGGTTCTTGGTTAAGAGTGCAAGATGTGGTGTTAGAATGGCATTAGTGTTACTGACAACAGAGGCACCGTTCGTTGGCTTTACCTTTGGGAGAAGGCACATAGCTTGCTCTCCGTGGGTGCAAGCTGCCTCAGAGGAAACCTAGCTCAGCTCCATCTGTGAATTGAGTGACCCAGTGACTGAGCAAGATATGATTCTGCCAGGCCTGTGAGGAGATCTAGAGGCATCAAAGAGACTTTTTTTTCCCCCCAGTAAGCCTCGTGCAGAGCTATCTGTGAATTCTTCACTGAAAACCACGGGAAGTCAAGTCGGGATCTGAAGGAAGCCCAGGCTGGCTGTACAGGGAGTGACACCACCAAGGGAAAATGAAGCGTTTTGGCTGCAGGCTGGACGACTCGTGTGATGTCTCAGGAAGCTCTGAAATACAACAACACTTTCTGATAGAAACTTGGTGAAACTCCCCTTCATGTGACAAAATTGTGCTACCTCTCCTTATGAAAGGAAGGAAGAACTGGGAGGGAGCCTGTCAGGGCTGAACAATTCAAGAGCCACTGCCTGTGAATTTTCTTAGGATGTTTTGCATTAACATCAGTCTGAGGCAGAAGAATGGAACTGGCAGCGGCAGTGGCAAGAGACTAGAAGAAAGCGGTTTGTTCAGGGAACACCGACGAAGACTGAATATAGAGGGATGTTAACGGAGATTAGCGTTGAGGAGACAAATTCTGTGGAAATGCGAGAGGTTACTGGTTACTGCCTTGGGAGGGAAGACCTGAAGCATGGAAGGGAGCTCTGTTGAGTGAGGTTCTGGGATAAAGTGGACCCAAGAAGCTGAGATGAGAGCTAGCCAGATGTGAAAAAAGGATGTGAAATGAGGTGTCAGGGTGTGTGTGTGGTGTGGCACTGTTTGTATAGGTGGTGGACCAAGGTCAAAGCAGAAGGAACAGTGCTTATAGAGGTGCAATGGTCAGAAGAAGTTTGGTCTAATGAAGAGTCCTTGATCCAGCAGCACCTGTTGCTTCTTGGGAGAAGCTACACATTGCTGAAACAATGCTTTATCTTTCCTCAGTGTTGATTCCTGCAGGCTGTTTCTAGACAGGGGTTTCCCAAGTTTGTCCACCTCCCTGTTCGGGGAGTGTCCATGGTGTGAGTGTCCACTATGCACAACCCAGGCACAAATCTCACCCTGCTCTTTTTTTCACAGAAAGGAAACCTGACCACACCAGGCGCACAGTGTGCTGCAGCCAGAGTCCCGAGGAGAAGGACAGCGTACACACAACCACAGTGCTTGGAAAGTCTTCTGCTGCTATCAGTTCTTAGTGCAACTACGAACTGAATTCTGTTCAGCAGAGCTTAGGCTTCCAACCCTGAAAATGGTCGCTATAGATGTCAATGAGATGAGGCAATGTATCTTCGTAAGTTCATTCTTTGCTTAGTTCTTGGACAATGCACCAGCCAGCCCTGCATTTTAAACCAAATAAACCCCCCCTGCGTTAAAATCACAAGGTCAGACATAAGCTATGAGATGCCAGAATTAATTTTGCCTCTACTGTGTCTCCATTGTGCTTATTCATTATAATGCCATATTTTAGATAATCGCAAACTGCTTCTGGGAATGAAGTGGCTTTGCAGCGTTGGCTGCAGGCCCCGGCCTTGTCTGTTGTGGAAGGTGTATTGTAGACAAGACAGGGTAGTTCAGGATGGTGGTTCTGAAGAACCAACTTCAGGTTCTGAAGTTGCACACAGTCTTCATTCCTGTGTTTTCTAACACTTGAGACTTAGGAGCTTGACTTTGCAAACTCATTGTTCTTTTGAACAGATTTTACATGTAATGTGAAACATGTTTCAACAGAGCCTGAATTTTATTTATTGCTTTTGCTGTTGGAAGAAGGGCAAAATCAAGTCCGAGTGAGGATTTTCTTCAGTAAAACTGAAAAAAATCAACAAGAATGTCTTCCAATCTCAGGTTGGTTAAAATATTTTTGTTTAAGTTTTGAATTAGTTAAACTTCTGAAGGAGTTTAAAATAAAACTGGATCTTTATTTGATAGCACTGCCTGTACTTCATCTGTTCTGCAGTCCCATAAGCACCTGTCATAAGACAAACTTTGAAGTCCAAAGTGTCCTAGGACTTGAGCACCACCTTGATTTAATGCATTTTAACCAGACCTATTGAAGACCAGAGCCTCTGCTTGGCTGGAACAGCCTGACCTCATGCAAGGGGATGCTATGAGAGTTCTCAGCCAGCAGGAGACTCTACTAAAAGCTACCCCTTAAAATACAGTCTGAGCTATCCTTAGATCCTGCAGCTATTTAGCCGTGTAGGTCAAGTCACTCATAATTGTACTAAGACTGCTATGATAAAATGGCACATGCTCTCAGATCATATGGTGATGAGGCCATAACTTTCATCTACATTGATGAAGATAATCTAGATTTTTTTTTTCCTTTAGGAGGTAGGATTATTTATTATTGTTGTTGTTGTTGTTGTTGTTGTTGTTATTATTATTATTATTATTATTATTATTATTATTATTGGATCATTTTGTAGTTAATAAAGCAATATGCTTTTGATAATTGCTTTAAGTTGCCAGCAACATATTAGCCAAATTTCTTTTGGATTCTTTTTCACTTTAGAATGCCCAAAAGCAGTCAACACAGATATTATCATGGAGTGTTTGCAAAATATATGCGGCCATATGAACATGGTGATGTAAAAGTAGAATTAATTAGAAAAATATTACTTGATTTCTGTCGTCTTTAAAAGGATACTGACTTTTTTCATAATTTTATTTAAATACAAAGTGTAAAAACAAATGCTTACAATGTCTCAAGTATGAAAAATCAAAGCTTCCTACACCAAATAGGAAACTAATCAAGTTTTGTTGCTGGAATTTGAAGGCCTGGGATAGAAATGGCTTTTAAACTGAAGTTCAACATAACGCTAGTAGGAAGTAGCTGGGAGTTTTTGATTTTTGTTTATGATTATTTCAAAGAGGAAATCTTAGACTAAAACTGAAGGAGAAAAACCACCAAAACCAACTGTGGCAAAAATTCCAGAGCCAAAATATTTAGTCTCAGAATTGCTGTGATGATGCCTTATGGAAACAGTTGAGTTGCTTTCAAATTTTTTTTTTTTCCCTTTATCCACAACCCTTTGTTTGGCTATTTCTTCCAAAATTGCTGTGGTTTTATTCATGGAATAGAAAAATGGTGCATCATGAGACATGTAATGCACCACAGAGGGAGGCCCATATGAATAGAGATGTAATACAAACACTCCCAGGAATGGTTGTAGCAACACATCCAAATAGAAACATTTTGGCCCATAGCTTTCTTGCTCTTCCTCAGCCCTAATCATTTCTAAGTTCCTCTTGCTGGGACAGGATACGAGTGTAAGAAAAATGCATTGATGTCTCCTCATGAAGAAGGAATATGGCAGTATTGGAAGGCACGTCTCATATGAAAATGAACCTTTCCCAGTCTTGCAAAACCAGTAGTTGATAGTACTCCCTCTTCTCCCCTGTTAGGTGGGTTCATACTGCTTATATTAAGAGGCCACAAACCCAAAAGTTTTTCTAGTCCTTAGAGAAAGCACTTTGTCTCCTTGGGATTGTTGAAAAGACAGCAGAACTGATGTGCTTTCAGATTTTTTGCACCGTTTTGAAGGCTAGGGTATCTTGAAGGATTTTTGTAAACAGTTTCACAAAGGAATTACATGATGTGGTTCAGACAGCTTAACTTAGTCACAGCCAAGAGACTCCTACCAGTCCTTTGGATTTATATATAAATATACTATGTTTGTGGTTCAGGCTGAATAGTCTCAACGTATAAGGTACTGACCAACTGGAAAACAAGGAGAAAAAAAAAGAAAAAGACTACTTGTGGTTTAACCCCAGCTGGCAACTAAGCCCCACCCAGCTGCTTGCTCACTTCCCCTCCTTTGTGAGCTGGGAGGAGAAACTAGGATGAGAAAACTTACAGGTCAAGATAAAGACACAGAGATCACTTAACAATTACTGGCACAGGCAAACCAGACTTGACTTGGGCAAAATTATTTTAATTTACTGGCAATTCAATAGATTCCGGTGGTGGGAAACAAGAAGACAAACATTAACACATCACCTGTCCTTTCCCAAGTTGAACTTCTACTCCTTCACTCCCAACACCTTCACTCNCACATAACTTTGCCAAGAATGAGTGAAATGTCTCTGAACCTGTTAAAAGAAAATACCTTCTTAGGTCTCATCCACAGGTGCCATAATGGTACAAAGTGCCAAACCATATGGCTAGGCATAATAGGCCTCCCAGAGTCCCACAGCGAATCCCACAATGAACCAAGCGTTTGGTAAATACCGAAGGGCTATAAGATGACTCAGACCTAGTTGAAACTTGTAGGTCCTCTTTGAACCAGCATTTCCCAACTCCTCTGTTCATGTTGATGCTTTTGGGCTTATGAAGCTCCAAGATTGACTGTCCTAAATGCCTTACACAAAACAGTTACACATCGTCAGCAGTATCATCTGTGATGAATACGTTTCTGCTGAGACTTTGTCTATGTCTTTGTACCAAAATGAGTTTGGTACGTTACTGCTTCTCCATGTGCCCTCCATTTCTTTCCCCTCTAGAAAGAGTGTAATGGGATATGCAGCAGAAATACTCAGTCCTTCATCTGAAAGTTCAATTCAGATCTCCTAAACCAAGATGTTCTTTCCTCTCTAAGCTTTTTTTTCTGTTTTGTTTTTGCTTATTTGTTTCTTTGGTGTTTTTTTTGTTTTTTTTTTTTTGTTTGTTTGTTTTTTTCCCCTTTCCTTTTGGTTCTTGTCACATCAGAATATTCCCAGGATTTATGCCATAAACTTGATGGAATGGAAACTTGTTTGTCTAATGTCTTTATTCTTTACAGGGCTCCCTTGACAGCTGAGCTTCCTGTCTCACAAAGCACCAGCCTATGCTATCCTTGATGAGCAAAAATACTCCTCGGCAAAGGGATTCATTTTAGTTGTGGGGCATCACATTTTGAGTTTGAAGGGAGACTGCCATATTCTTTCTCACGGAGGCTCTGTTCTTTCTGAATCCCATAAAATTATTTATGTACAGTGATGCACTTGGGCCTGTGTGAGATTTTGTTTCCAACTGGTCTAAGAAATTTCTCTTTTATATGCAAGAAAGGTTGCTGCAACAAATGCACAGCCTTCTAGGAGTTAGAATTGGGATTGTTGGCGTTCCTGGCCATATGATCCACACAGGAAAACTTTCAGGTGGTTGACTGCCATGGGATGCACAGCATGTGATGTGACATGAGGAGCTGAGAGGTTGCCTAGGGAGTTGTTTGCAGTGGCTACTCCCATCATTGTATTTCAGGCTAAAATTAAGTGCAGCTGGGCTGCACATGGAGCGGGGACACGTGTTGGTCTCACCCTATGTGAGGGTGCAGGGGACCAGCATTGCCCTGCAGTGCCGGCTGGGGGGAGGATGGTATGGCTGGGCATACTAGCCACAGCTGCCCATCGCTGAGTCAGAGGTGAGGGCCTGAGTGACACTGGTAGGCTGCGGTGCCATAGAAAGCCCTATTTTGTTTCTTTAATGTCCTACTCTCCCTAGGTGAGTTCCTAGCAAGTTTTTGGGATGGGTTTTTCAAACCGTACAAGCCACGTGGCAGGAAAAAGATGTACTTGGTTGTGTGCTGGTTTTGGCTGGGATAGAGTTAATTTTCTTCACTGTAGCTAGCATGGGGCTACGTTTGGGATTTGTGCTGAAAACAGCGTTGATAACACAGGGATGTTTTAGTTACTGCTGAGCAGTGCTTACGCAGAGCCTAGGCCTTTTCTGCTTCTCACACCACCAGCGAGTAGGCTGGGGGTACGCAAGAAGTTGGAAGGGGACACAGCTGGGACAGCTGACCCCAACCGACCAAAGGGATATCCCATACCATGTGATGTCATGCTCAGCATATAAAGCTGGGGGAAGAAGAAGGAAGGGGGAGGATGTTTGGAGTGATGGCGTTTCTCTTCCCAAGTAACCATTACACGTGATGGAGCCCTGCTTTCCTGGAGATGGCTGAACACCTGCCAGCCAATGGGAAGTAGTGAATGAATTCCTTGTTTTGCTTTGCCTGTGTGCGTGCCTTTTGCTTTATTCATTAAACTGTCTTTATCTCAACCCATGTTTTTTCTTACTTTTACCCTTCCTCTTGTCTCCCCCATCTCAAGGAGCTGGGGGGAGTGAGCGAGCAGCTGGGTGGGGCTTAGTTGCCGCCGTGGTTAAACCACGACAGGTTGTATGCCTTGGTCGGCGGTTGGTGGGCCTGTATGTCAGGCAAACGTTAACTTCACACCATAACCTTTTACCACTGTACAGAAGGCAGATTGCTACTCCCCCCAGGTAACTCTCAAAAGGAAAATAGAGGCTGTTAAAAGCAGACATTTGCGTCAAAGCCTGCCTGCCTTGGCACAGTACAAAGTTTATTGAATATCAGTGGTTAGAAATTAACGTTTGATTACAGAAAACTATATTTTTAGACTAATTCACTTTTTCTTGCAAAAAACCCTAGTATAGTCATTTGATGAGTCTGATGCCAGAAGGCAGTATTTTCTTAGACCTTCACCGATTTTTGAGAATTGAAGGGTGTGTGTAGGCATCTTGAATCAGGACCAAAACTTTTTCACAAGGAGAATCCTTAATGACCACTGTCGGATGGGATTAGAGCGTAGAGTTGCCCAATTACTTGTCAGTCATCTGTGCTGCTGGTACTCATTTCAGCTTCAGGTAATGAGCCTAACTCTTAATGAAAATGCACATTTTCTCTTTTTAAGTTAACCTCCCATCCTCAAAACTTCAGGTTTGAGAAACTTCCTCTGTAGCACTGTCAGTGTTGATGCTTTTGCCTCTACAGTTTCATATGCCATTTTCATATGTTGGCAAAGATTTGCTTAGAATTATCTGTACATGCAGTACTTGTCTACTGTGTTGTGTGATATATATAGGAAGACAGGCTTTTTCATACACAAGATCATAGCGTGGGGCAGGGAAAACTGCTCAACTCACGGTTTAAATCAGATCAGGATTAAAGCAGTCCTGTCTTTTCAATAAGGACAGGTAATGACCTGGCAGCCTGTGAGCTGTATGCTGAGGGTCAGTATCAGCAATACAACACATAAACCATGATAGCAGATACTTGCAAAATGTTAGTAAACAACTAAAAACTTCTAAAGACCCTTCTATAACTAGTCCTAAAGAGTCCTAGTCTCACACACGCACGGCTGAGGGCACGCTGTGCCCCAGGCTGTGTGGGTTACAAGCACACATCCCTCATCTGGGGGTGTGGGTCCCCCTGTTCGTGCACACCTCCTGCAGGTACCTGCGTAACCCACGGTTTAGGTGTATTTACGTGTACCTGTGCTGCTCCCTACGACTGGTTAAGGCACGTGCCACAAGTACCCCCGCACACTTGGGGTGTGGGGCCCCGCTTGTCGCACCCCAAACCGCCACCAGGCAGACAGCTGTCGCCATCAGGCCAAGGCCGAGGCGGGATGCCGTGGGGTGACTTTTGGCAGCGTCCAGCCACTCTGTGCCTGCTCCAAGGTCTCTCTCCGCCTATTGCAACCTTTCATCCTGCTTTTTTAACTTCTTTCCAATCTGACTCTTTTCCCGAAATCTTTTGGTAACCCCTGATTACCACTTAATCCGGTTAATAGTTGTCTTCAGCGAACTTCATCGCTGCTATTTTTGTTGGTTTAGTGCTAGCCCTTTGGGGGCAAGCATCCTCTCAGGACGGGCCGTTTCGGGTATTAACCTGTTCACACACGCAGTTTGCCTTCACATCCATTCGAGAGCATCTCGCGTCACCCAGCCCCTTTTGCCGGGCAGGGGTGGCGCGGACTCCCCCCGCGGCCGTGAAAACCGCCATTCCCGGTTCTGTTGTTAGGGTGGGCTGCCCGCGGGAAAGGCCCTTACCCCGCCAGTGCTGACCCTCACGCCGCTGAGCGTACTCCGCCGCTGCAGGTACGCCATGGCCTCCCGTGAGGCGAGGCCGGTAATGGCGGGTGAGTCCCCGTCAGAGAAACAGCCCGAACGTTTGAGCCGAACGGGCATATATTGCTTCTCATTTCCTGACAGTCCCCGTGGTCTTAGGAGAAGAGTCTGTCTTTGGGGCTGGAAGAAGCGGCAGCTGTTTTTTAAGCAAGCTGACTTAAAGAGAGACATCTCATCTCAAAGCACCAGCCCTATAGGATACCTGAAGAACTAATTTGGGGATGTTAAGCAGTTGGCTTTTTGTTTTGGTTTGGTTTTTTTCTTTGCTGTGGTGGCACGGGCCAGGAGTGACCAGCTGAAGTTGAGTGTCTGTGGGAAGACTATCGGCAAAGGAGGAATCGGCTCGAACTCCGGGAGAAGCAGGGACGGACAGGCCGCCTGTGTGGCTTCCCTGCACACAGGGTGACTCGCTGACACCTCCTGTGAGCTGCAGGGGGTTGGAAGGTGCCACCCAGGTGCCCGACCGGCAGCGTCTAACCATCGGGAGGACGCCCGGGCCAACAGCTTCCATCCCCGCCCTGGCCCGTTCCTCTGCGAGCTGCCCTGCGCAGCCCCTCCGCCGCGGCCCTCACGGCGGCCTTCGGGGCTCGGGCCTGCGGCCGGGCTGCCCGCCGAGGGCCCGGCAAACCCTCCCGCCGGGGCGCGGCCCGGGGCGAGCTGAGGAGGGCCGGAGGGCGGCGGGGCTGAGGGCAGGGCCCCGCAAGGAGAGGGGCAGGAAAGCCGGGCCGGGCGGCCCCCGGGGC